>JAHREE010000066.1:899832-952720 GCA_033628505.1 Tringa tobata
CTCCCCCCCCCAAAAAAAAAAATTGGCAACGAAGCGTCATTATTTAATCCTTATTCTATTATTTTCAATTGCTGAGTCCCAAGGGTAACAGAGAATCCATTACACAAGTTGAGGCTTTGCATAACGAGGCTTTGAGAAAGCTATTTATTACAAACATTGATTGCAAAGACTGACACTAGTTCAGCATAAGCAAGGGTAATGTGCGTGCCAGGATCCAAGAAACGCGTGTATTGAGTGCTAGGGAGCCCAAGCAATATATTATGGTTTTGTTCACTCTTGTATCTGCAATGTGCTAGACATTTGTACTATGACGAACATGAAAAGCTATTAAGCTTTTTCTCTTACATCAGTGTAAAAGAGAAAGTAATGCATTCCCTGCCTGTGAAATTAAACATCCTGTTATTTTATCATCAAAAGCAAGGAACATTACATTCAAAATAGAGTCCTAGAAGGAATCTTTGTGAACCATAACCATTCTGAATGCATGTCCTCCATCACTGACAAGAGTAAAAAGCAAACGGTGCGTTGTATCCGCCCAAACTGTCACTTAGAAAGCACACTTTCATTGTTATCTAAAGTTACAGGTGTAATGGACTGCCAGCCACTCATAAAAAGTTAGCCATGACTCTTATTCCATTTGCACGCAGTATTTCCACAGCTCGCAAAAATATTAGCAGAAGAGAGTAAGCATCATTATCTTCATTTGTTTTATAGACACAGGGAAGACAGTCAAACGGTAGATCCTTGGCAGAGATAATAGTGCAAACCCATCTATGCCCCCACAAGTAATACAAGGATCTGTTACTGATTCTTATGATTTACCTCAAGAGCCCTATAGAAATCAGGATTGCAAGAACTTATAAAATTATTCCCTGCCCTAAGAACTGAGATCCATGTAAAAAACAAACCACAAGAGAAGAGAGAGAGCCTTTTTTTCTTTTTTCCTTAAGTAAGAACCTGAACCATATGAGGATTTAGTGATTTACCTCAGATCAAGCTGAATTCTCTAGGACAGCTTGTAAACCGAAGTCATATTCAGAGTCTCAGACCATTACTTAATTCTCCCTAATAAGACACGAAACTTGTCTTGATGGAAATCATCATGCAATTAAGATAATTTACCCTTAAAAGCTCTTAGAAAGCTTTCTTTCCTGTCCTGAATTTTTACAGCAGACTGCTTTTTCACTTATGGTAGCGGGGCTCTTCAGATCAAGTCTACAGCTTTCATTTTCCTTGAGGAAGACGCAAAAGACTCATTTGTCAAAACATACAGAAGGCAATGAATAGATAAGTGGAACTGATCTAAATCATCCCACAGCTGAGAAAAATGGAGTAGAGTTTAATACAAAACAGAAAGCATCCAAATCAGTTTATCTACATCACAGCTTGGCCTTGTCTATATCATCATTACACATAGTTCTAAGTTCCTTCTTACTCAGATATTAAAAATTGAAGTCAAAAAGAACTAGCTTCACTATGCAATTGCAAACAAGATCAAGCCTTGTTGCTTTATTTCTCAAAAAAAAAATAAAATGGAAGTTTAACTGAGGCAAAGATCATCGGACAGTAATTTGGTGATTCGAAGTCCTTTGTTGAGGGAGGAGGAGGAGCAATCTTCTATTTTTATTTTTTTTTTAAACATTGACAACTATCATCATCAGTAGTTCCAATTTGAAAATTATCAAGGTCACTCTAAGACACTCTAGGGGCACGATCGCAGTCACACATGCTGCTGAACCCATACATCAAATTTAAAAGGTAAATACTAGATATTTTGTTCAGAAATGAGAACAGTCATGAAACTTAAATTCTTCTTACGGCAAAGCTACTATCTACGTACAAAATTCAGCAAGATAGACTGACTTGTATCACTCAATATTTTCAAGGAAATACTCTGTTCTCAGTTCTCAAACAAAAATCAGGATTATCTCCGCTTTTCTGTAGTTAGAAAAGTACTGCACTTATCACCAATAGCTACACTTATATACCATTAAAACTATCTTTTTACTCAAAATTAGAGGGGGAAAAATAATTCAAATGATTGTTTGCTTAATTTCCCCTCAATATCTGATATCCTTATATTATGGAGTGTATATTTTGTATTTTTGCTTTTCTTTTGGATTAAGCAAATTTCGATATATTACAATATATTGAATATATACAATATATTGAAATTTCCATATTTTAGATCTTAATTATCAAAGCAGTCCCATGGAAATCAGTAGTCCTACTCAGAAACTCCGTATTAAATATAGAGTTTTCACAATAGGACTTTAGTTTTACACTGTATCTCAGTTTTCATCCAAAATATCACAGCTTCCAAAGCAATTTAAGGATTACTAAGAACCCATACATTCAAATAGTGGAAGTAAACAAAATACATTTTTAAAATACAAGTACATAAATAAGAAAGAAAGTAATCTTCACTGGAATTGGTCATAATGAATGAATCTTAATCATCAGACTATCAAAAATAAAGTATGTCAAAAAACCTAAAAAATTTAAAAAAGCAAACTGCAGTACAAGATTTCCAAATCCTATTTTACTTGTCCTCAACTTTTAGTTTTTACACGAATCAGACAATTCCTGAGAAAAGATCTGAAAAATGAACACTATTGAGGTCATTAAGATAAGACACTACTTAAATTTATTTTAAGGTTCAAAGTAAGTTTTTAAGAGAGATGAAAATTGTGATACTCACCTCTGTTCACCAAGTAGCTCAGTTTTGTTGCAATGGAGATAGGTGACTTCAAAAGGGACCAAATACTAAGCTGGAAACTACTGAATGAGTATTAGGTGCTTTGCTGCAAAAGTGACAAAAATTAATATAAAATATAGTAATCGCACATTATCTTATATTATTTCTCGTTTTTGCTGTAATTGAAGGAATAAGCTATCCTTTTCTAGCAGGCTATGGAAAAAAAAAAGGAATGAAGATATTTAGTGCATCCACTGAACTGACTGCCATCAGCAAAATATTCAGTAGCCAATGTTACACGTTTCTTAATACTGAAACAACTCAATTTCAAAATGTTTCTAGTAACTGCATTACAACACGTTTGCACTTTCTTTTACTGTTTTAATCATGACCACAATTATTTTACAAACATCCGAAATGTAAGGAAAGGAAGTTGAAAGCAGTAGCAGGAGTGCATAGTAAAACTTTCATTGCATACTACATCTTGCTTGGCTTAATAATAAAACCCATAAAAATCACCCACAAAGGTTGCGGCCACATAAATCCTCCTTATTCAGTTTATAACCCTGACAATTTTTCCTTTTTCTTTAATAAAATAAAAACGAAGATAATACCTAACAGGTAGTAAAAGTCAGATTAATTGAAAAAACAATGGCAAAACTGTTTTGACTTCATGTCCAGGGCTAGTGTGTTCACGCAGCTCTTCAGACAGTTTGTGAACTGGTGCCAACAGTAAATATAAACTTGAAACTGCTCCTGACAATGTCAGTTTTAAGGGTCTGCCAAATCAAGTCCTCCTAGAGCCATTGCCTATGCAAAAAAGAAACTAGAGAGCAGTACTGCTATAAACGTATAACTATATCACAGACACTTGATATCTTTTTGACTGGAGCTCTTGCTAGTACTTATTGAGAAATTTACAGAAATTACTTGTATACAATAAAAAGGATAAATTTGAAGATTGAAAGCTGCTGCACTTCATTAATGTTTTGTTTATTTTATTGTGGCTATTAAAATCGTATTTCTTAATAATTAATAATCTGAGAGACTTGAAGAATAAGAGGGAGTTATCAATTATAAAAATAACCATCCCTGAAATGCAGTATCTTCCAATTTTTAACACTACAGCTTCTTTAATTTTTATTGCCGCTATGTCAAAAAGTAAAGGTATAAAAGGGAAAAACACTCTGCAAAACATATTACCCAACCCTACAGAAAAAAAAAACCAACACTGTAACATTTTTCACTTCTGCTAAAACTTAAAAACTTCTCAGGAAACACCTAAATAAAGCACATTTATAAGTTTAAAGCACCATCACTGTGGATGATGCTGTTGAGGATGAACATGGCACTCAGGGGTGGGGACTGTAACATAATTTGGACACTAGAGACTAATGCCCAATAAATTGCACAACTGCCCTGAGAACTGAGAGCTTGGAGTCTCAGGGCCAAGAGCTGAGAACCAGAGAACAGTTCCTTGAGGTTGCTCACGATTGACCGTAGAATGAACAGTAGTTTTTAAGGTGCTCTGTGCCTGTGCTGAAAGGAAAACAAATACTTAAGCTTTATAAAGATGAACAGATTATTTTTCCAGAGAAGGAACAGTCTTCAACATGAATTATTCATTGAAGACCTGTTCTGTCTTAGAAAGGATACCCATGCTGTGCAGAAATACTACATGCAGCTTCTTCCATCACGTCTGCCATGCCAGCTACATCATCACATGTATTTTAACTCCTTCTTTTGATTAATCTAGTCTGTTACAGGGTATATATAGCACAACCAATGATCTCTGTCGAGTCAATAAGGTGAGGAGTCACAGTGAAATTATTCTAGTACATAAATGCAGTAATAATTCTGAGTGATAAGTTCAGTTACAGTCTCAATAAAGTGATATAATGATCATCCAACTTTTAATTTACTACTCCTTGATGGTGGGAATTTAACTTAATACATGCAATTAAAATTAATTTCTGAATTTAAAATTATGCAATTCAATATTACAACTCTAATATACAAAGTCTATACTGATATGCCTGGATTTTAAATATCTGCTTCTGATTACCATAAACTGGAATTATGAATGTAAAATCATGACATGAAAGATTAAATTCAGTATTACCTTACTTGTAGAAATTCTGAATGTGTTGACCTGATTCTTGTCATCATAGCATCACCACACCGTAATAATAGAATATGTTCCTGTTTGTTTTTCAAAATAGTATTAAATGTCATAATCAACATTTTACAAGGCACAAAACAACATCTATGTTCATACAATATAGATGTATAGCACAACTACATATATAACTTAATTTTCCATAAACACATGAAAACAGTTACAAAACTCAGCTTCATCATTTGACAAGGAGAAGTAAAATAACACTAATGAAATTGCTGCAATAAATTATGCCGATACAAGGCATTAATTTGGTTGCCTGTTTTTTTATAGCAGTTTTGTAAGTCACAAATAACCACGTGCTGTTCCCAAAGATGTTCCCTATCCCTTCCTTTAAAAGGCCTGTGCTTGGGAAAGCTACTCTGTTTATGATAAATGTTAAAATAAACAATGGTGCAATGAAATATAGAAACTTTTACCAATTATAATTTTATTTTGTAGATCTAAATTTTTATTATGGTGCAATTAAACTTCAGCAATATTTTTAGTTACAGTAGCACATGCTGCATATGCCATGTAATTCAATTAGGCATGTTAAAGAGATAATGCTGATTATAGGGTAGACATAAGTTTCTTCAGTTTTCTGACATACTCCAAAATACGTTGCAGTATTGTCTTTTTATATATATATTTAAAAATTTGTTCATAGCGATTAACACAAGTTTTCACTATTACAGAAGTATTACAGGAGCTAATTAACAAATGCAGATGCTTTCTTCAATCACGTTCTCTAATTTCTATTTGCTTCCGTGAAACAGCCATACGAATTGAGAAATTAGTTATTAAACATCAAATATTCAGATCTATATGTATAAAAAGTCCTCTAAATCATATGTATTGATGTAAAGTATGGGATCATGAATACCATGTTATCATTTTTATTAAATCACAACCTATGTCAAGTCCATGCTTCACGTATGGTTTTTCCCATCGCAGTACTCAAATTAATTTAAAGATCCTAGGGCTAGAGTCAGTAACAGTGAGGGTCACTACCCACTAGTGGGAGGGTTAGAAGAACAAATATATTTAACAAATGTGAATAAACACACCTAAACTCAGTACATATTATGCAGTAAGTTACCATGAAATATTTGTATCGCTAACCTGAGGTCAAAGTGAAAAAGAGAACATACCTAATGAAAACAACTTTCTGATTCACTTAATAAAATCGCAATTCATCCAAGCTCTGAAAAATACTTCAAAAAATTCTTCCTTGCATGCCATTCTAGCACAGTGCAGTGTTGCTGTGAAAACAAAATGTGTTCAATGTCATCACCAAGACAAAGCATGCCCTTTACCTTTCCTGGAAACCGGTCAAATTAGAAGTCACATGGGCTTCTTCGTCCTGGATCACACAGTTCTGGGGTCAGCACCTGACCGTGTAAGGTTTATGGTCGGACTCG
This sequence comes from Tringa tobata, assembly GCA_033628505.1. Lineage (NCBI taxonomy): Eukaryota > Metazoa > Chordata > Aves > Charadriiformes > Scolopacidae > Tringa > Tringa tobata. The sequence goes on from JAHREE010000066.1 coordinate 906,113, forward strand.
ATGACCTTAAAGGTCTTTTCCAACCTAAATGATCCTATGACTCTGTGATCACTGCATACCTGCCTCCTCGCTAATGCTGTTTAAGAGAATCCTTTGCCTGCTGCCCAGGGAAGTGGTTGAGGCACCATCCCTGGAGGTATTTAAAAGATGGGCAGACATAGAGCTAGAGACATGGTTTAGTGATGGTTTTTTATCAGAGTTAGGTTGGTGGTTTGACTCGATGATCTTAAAGTTCCCTTCCAACCTAGACAATTCTATGATTCCATGGTGGGAAAGTAAGGAAGCTCCATGGTATCTCCCATGCCACAGCGGGCAATGTTGCTGCTCAACCCTGAACACGGGTGCTCTCAGCCCTGGCCCCTCTCTCAGCAGCTGACAGTGCTTCTTCCCCTTTTACATCACAGGGAACTTGGGCTGAAGCACGTGCCAAGGGAAGGGTTTGGCTCTTTCAGAACTGGGTAAAAGCTACAAAATCCCTGTGACCTGAATCTTGGCTATGGACTGCAACTGCACATGGACCAGCCTGCACGAATAAACAACATTAAGTCAGCTGTTTCTTTCTTAAGGTATAGCATTAACAAGTAGCTACCACCATCTTCAGGAGACAAATTTTGGCCTAAATTTTGCCTTAATCAATTTTAATTAAGCTAAATACTTTCAAACAGTTTTAAGGGTTTAGCTTGCATCTACTTCAATTAGAAGTACCAACAAGGTAATTTTAAACTTCAACAGTTTAAAGACATAAAATTGCTATTTTTACACAGTACAGTATAAGTGTCACTATTACATTTCTATGGAATCACCAGGTTATTTATCCCATGTTGTCTTTCCACTCAAATATTTAATTTTGAAAAGTTCGTCCCAACTGTTACCGGTTCTGTTTGGTTTGGGTTTTTTGCTGCTTTGGTTTGGGTTTGTTGCTTTGGGTTGGTTTTTTTTGTTTGGTTGGGTTTTTGGGGGGAGAGAGGGAAGAAGCAGTCTCCTCTCTATTCATTGAGAAATATACAGGATATCTGATTATCTGATAATATAAAATCTACTTCCACATCTACAGAATGCCAATGCACATTGGAAAAACAATCCTGTAATTGCACAGTAGGCTGGAAAGAGGAGAGATTTACACAGGAAAACACTGGTTCTTTAAACATAGCAAGACTACAGTAAAATATCTCTGAATGCAGTTCATAGAAACATTTGTTGTAACAGCAGGACTAACGCATTGCTCTAATATATTTCAAATGTTTTAATTATAGCTATTATATATAAAGACGGTATGTATTGCATAGGTACACAATATATACATATATTTTATACATACACATAGCTATATGTCCATATATAAAACCAGCATGCAAAGATGTGAAGCAAGAGGAAAGAAGAACCTGAATTTACCAATTTTAAGTATTGCTGCATGTAGTGGATGTTGGTTTTCTTCAAACTAGAATACAAAGAAAATATATTCATTGAAACAAATGTTTTTACTTGGCATAAGCATTGATTAAAAGAAACTGAAAATGGAAAGATTCCTACCTGTACAGGCCCTGTCATGCTTAAGGCTGGTATGTCAAACACTGATTTATAATTATTAAAATTAACTTACAATATTTTGCCAACATAGGCTTGTTAAGTCATTATGAAGTTTAGTCCAAAAGATCATAATTAAAACAAGCATCCATTTTACCAGCTGTCAAAATGTTTTGATGCTACAAAATACTGCCAAGTGTTTCTTTACTAATTCACTAATTCCTTCCTCCAGCACGTGCTGTGTCTTTTGTAAAAAGCATCTTCCTATCGATCAAGACAGCAAAATCACAAGCCTATGATTTCTGAAATAAGAGTAAGATCTTCATCAGAACAATTTTCCTGGCATGTAAGCTGTTGGAGAGATTTGCCATGAAACTCAAACCCAGTGCAAACAAGAATTGCTACATTCTTCTACTTTACATACATTTTTCCCGGGGTTACCAGGAATTTTAGAAAGACTTTTTACATAAATTGCCTGTTTAAGCTAAGCAGCAGCAACTACACATGGTCGCAGAACTATAAGCACTGTCCCTACAAACTCAATTAAAAAAGTCAAGCTAAAGCCCCCCAAAACATCATGTGAGTGCAAGTGGAAAACCTGACAGAAACAGCAGTGCCAAAAGACAGGACAAAATTCCTTAGAAGCCAGTACAAGATCAAACATTCATTTACGGATGTTCCCAAGTACAGTTCATTTGAATTCATTTTGATTTTATTTCTAACACATGCACTGTAAAAAACTGTGGAAAATCTCTATTATTTTTTGGGTGAACATGATCCTGTCTTGCACTTGTAATGAAAGAAATACCTGTCTTCTCCAAAAGACTCTCCTACCACTAGCGATGTCCAAACATTGACGGACATAGAGGTTTATAGGATTTTAAAATTTTGCCACTTTTATTAAATTTCCAAATATTAACAAATAAGCTTTATTTTTTCCTCCAGTTAATATTCTACTCCTAAAGCATTTTCAGGAACCTCAAAAATTGCATTTATATTCTTAGTATATAGCATCCATTAATTTTTCACATGACTAAAGTACATATTGTAATCATCTCAATAACTGTTGTAAAGCACATAGGGTTTACAGAGGTCCATATATCACTGCAACGAACTAGTAAACACATTCAGGGACCATTAGTTATTGATTTATTTGTAATTATCCTTTATTTGCAATATGTCTATATTACTCGCCTTTGCATTTAATCATACTGATTCAGTTTCAGGACAGGTAGTAACTGTCATTCCAAGCTCCACATAATAAAAAATAATGAAAACAAAGCTGTAAGAATACTTTGACATGCAGGTAGAAAGCACTCAACTTGCCAATACTGGAGAGTAATGGATTCTTTATAATAAAAAAGCTAATTAATTGATTACAATAGTAGTTAGCAATAAGTACCATATCAAATATTGATACTAGTGATTATTTATCACTGTAAATCAGCATAAATATTTTCAGCACTGCAGGAAGGGGATCCTACAGAAAATGCAAGCGAGGCACTGCCAGACTGACTTCACAAGCATGCCAGCAGTGAAACTGAAACTGCTAAAAATTGCCTTAAAGTGCAAGGAAATCAGCCTGTTCTAAATCCATCGAGACATATATTATAAAGCCAGACCAGACAACGGCTGTAATTTATTTTGGACCACATTAAAACCCAGGGCATTGCACTTTCCTGAATTAATTTCTACTTAAGCTAGACATAGCTTAAAACAAGCCATTATTTAGAAACTGTCAGTTTTTTCAAGACTGAAGAATTCACTGTAACTGCTTAGTAAAACATCAGTGCCCTATCAAGAGTATTCCTGTCCCAAACCCAAAAGCGCTACACCAGACGCTAGAAGAAAGTCAACTCCATCCCCACAACAAAGTTCTACTCCAATTGGTATTTATTTCAAAGTGTTCTTACGGCAGAAATAACAACATAAGGACAGGAGCAGTTTCAGAAAAACAGCATTTCCAGAAAATGGCTTTTGGATCTTGGTATAAAATCCATTTCTGCTGGCAGGTTTTCTTCAGTTTCTCGTTTCCGATCTGGAGTGCACGACTGCAAACTTCCACTTGTTGGTATTCAAGCAAGCATAGGATTGTTACAGCTCACTTCTCATCTGCAACACAAGATTTACAGACACCTGTTTGCCTCTGTGCTTCTCCAAGTTTACATTAATTTCTGCATTACATTGCAAATTGCTTTTTTATTTCAAACTCCCCAAAGAGCCAGTCACCTTGCTCATACAGCTGCCTTTGTCTTCCTCATCTGCCATTTCATTCTTTTATCTTCCATTTCTACCCTCAGCTGTCACACCAACACCTTAAATTGCTTCATTTTTTTTGTTGTGCTTCTGCCTTCAATCTGCATGCACTGAAGGCAATATTTGGCAAGAGCTTTCGCACAGTAAAACTGGAAAAAAACCAACACATCTTTTTCTCAAAGGAACTGCAGTTACTGAAGGCATTTAATATGTTTTTAAAGACCTTTTCTATGTGATCACAGCCATTGCTACACATCAGATAAAAGGCCTCTAATGTTTCAGCCATAAACTCTGTCTCTGGACCCCCTTTGTATTTGCCCTGAAGGAAATCCCAATAAAATCTCCAACTTCCAGCCCCTCACTGATGAAAAACTCTGTAATACTCTGCCTCTAGATCAGACTCAGAAATTTAGTGGAAAAGCCACAAAAAGCAGCCTTCAAAGTAAGAGCCGAGAGCAGCAGTTCAAGTATCTATGGAAAAGACACGGAACAGAAGGTATCAGTTTATAACCTGTATGGTTTTTGCACTGATATATAAGGTCTCCATATTTGTAGCTTGCACACACACTTAAATAGAAAGGTAAAATGCAGGGATTCATACAGCAGTAAGTCTTTATCATAACATTAGAATTTCAGCTTTCTCAAACCAAAAGTCCCCAAACAAGGCAGACCTTACTGTATTATTTGAATAGGACGAGACGGAACTCTTAAACATGTAACAGAAGAAAATTGTAGAAGAAACGGGTATGAAATCCTCTTTACAACTAAACAAACTCTCACCATTGGTTCAGTCAGCTTATATATTCCTCAACAACTTCAGCAGAATTCTGTCCCAGCCATAGAACGACTATTAGAATTCTGTAAGTATCATCACAAACTCGAAATTCCCCTCGTAAACTGTCACCTACCATCAGCAGTGAATAGGAAATGAAAATGAGATTCCATGAAACATACTAATCTAAGAAGGAACAGCCAGAGATGAGCCTGGGCCATCGCACACGCTACGGCATCTTCACCTTCCCTTGCACTGAATAGCATTACTTTGATCCCATGGTGATCCTGTTCACCTAACTGAACCGACAGAAAACAACCACCACACCAGAAAAACAAATTTTTCTCTGTAAAGAACGAAAAGAGAAGGGAGAAAAGAAAACAGAGGCAGAAAATTGGAACGCCGTCGGTGGCTAGGAGCCATTAGATCTGTTTAACTGATTATTAAGGTACTAGATTGCTAGAAAATTAAGCTCTGCAGTACGACGTTATATAATGAGAGCTGACTTTAAACAGAAGCTGGATATTTAACTCTGTAGCATGCTTAGAAAAATTATTAGACAATAATATCAACCCAATCTCTACATATAAGCCTTAAATTCTCAAAAGCATTTAGGAATCTACTCCTGCTAACTTCTATGCCAGGAAACTTAAACACCTTTGCTGCTAAATGTACAGACACTATTTTGAGAAGAAAAACTCACCTTAAAACCCATTAGTAAATGGCTTACATGTATTGGGTGTGCAGCTAAAGTATACTAAGAGGATATAAACACAAGTAGATCAACCTCTCATTGCTAAAACACAGGCATGCACTTGCGTAGCTAAAAATAATAGCCAAATCAGGGTTGAAGCAGACTCATCAAAAAAGACAGTACTAATAAAATCAAATATTAGCTGTGTATTTAATATACTGACTAGAACAATCCAATGATATACTAAAATGATATTCAAATACATTTGACTGGGAAGAGAAACAAAAAGGCTATCCTTTTCTTGTTTCCTCTCATTACTTTTATTACAGTAACTTCTGACACCAAATTCAGGATGAATGAATTCAATTAGTAAAAAGATTTTTAAAAACTAATAAAAACAGGCTTTGCAATATTAGGAACAGTCTTTATAGCTCCAAAGTCTCCAATTTAAAAGCTGTCCTGACATTTGTAAATTATTTCAGAAAACAAACTTCTTATTCCAAAGAAACAAAAAAGGATTGTTTCAAAAGGTATAGAACTTCAGACAGCCCAAAGCACCGCTGGGTAGCTGATCTAGCTGACTAAGAACAGTGTCCCACACAGGTGTTGGCACGTTCTGACTAAGCCCCTAACCACAGCTCCGGCACCTGCAGCCTGTTGTATGGCCACTGAGGCTGCCGGCTCATCCAGGTTACCAGATGGTGGCTAGAAGCCACGAAAATGGAAATAAACTACACACAGGTTGGAAAGAGCTCCTTGCTATGATTGTCAGACCAAAAATCGTACCAAGGTTAAGAATACATAACTTGTTTGGTTGCGTTTTTAGAAAGAATACAGGAGTACAACACAGGACGTGTCCAATTAACCTTAAATGTGTTCCAAATACTGTCAGCCTCCCCCTCTCATTCTTTTTATGTTTACACAGTTTTAAAAATACTTAATTAGTATGTAATAGGCTGCCTTCCATCAAAATAAAACAAAACTCTATAAATAAACAATAGCGCCAACAAAGCCCTTTCAGCTCCTCTTCATTGTTACTTCCAAAACTAGTGCAGCCTGTGTAGATATTTGAGATCAAAGTAAGTCTACATACATTGGTTGTTAAAACCAACTGTTGGGCGGCAGGCAAAAATTGGCCATGAACTATTAGTTTGCAAAACAGAAGAGAAGCTCGAGACACAGGATCAGAACAGGTGAAGTTTAGTCAACAGCAGAGAACAGGAGCAGCAGAAGAAAAAGCCTCATGTCCTGGAACTCAAGAGAACAGAGAATTTCCTTTCAAATTACTACTATGTTTGGATGAAACCAATAATTTAACAACTGACTGTATATAAAAAATTTGAAATGTAGTACACTCAAAAAGAGGATTTTTTTTTCCTGAATGATAACATTTAAAAGTGAAGAGATTAAATAGGAGCTATTTATCTTCATTACTATTTTTCTTACTTGTAATAATGCAAAACCAAGGACAATATCTTGATGTTAACCAACCCTGTGATCTATGCTGAAATACATAATTGGATTATTTTCCTTAACTGTTATATTAACATGGATGTGTGCTGCTCTTTCTGATTATTATATCTGCTGGGTCCAAGCCAGGGCATGCACATCCTATAGCATAGCAACAATTTTTGCATGAAGTGTGAAAAAGGCTTGTGGATTTCTTTACTATTTCAAACATCCTTTTACAGCCATTTTCTTAGGATACGGGAATGAAAAACGTGTACATAAACAGCTGAGATGGACATCACAGCTACATGCGTTGTTCCTGAATGAGTTACAAGAGCTAAGTATTCTAAAGAAAATTTAAAAAAATAGTAATCGTCAGTATACATCGTAAGTGTGGAAATACAGTGTACACAAAGAATTCTACCATTAACAAATACCACTGGTACACAAGCCTAAATTAACACTATGAATAGTGATTATTTTTTTCTGGTTTATTTGTTCTTTTACTTTTTAACCTATAAAAATTAGTGGAAATTTCTCTGGACAGATGTAAATCACAGCAAACAATTTCAGTTTTTGCTGTATTGCTTCAAGAGAACAACTTCTTTACAGGTACTACAGACACATTGGGTACGTTTGCTTTCTACCATGAGTGAAGCATTCCTGCAAAAATAAAAGCAGCTTCAGATGTGTAGTAAATTAAATGCTTGATTGGCTGATCTGCTTTGGATGATTTACAACATATAGCATATTACCTCAACTGTATATACACTAGATGATGAAAACTTGTAAACATAAATAAAGAAAAAAGTTACAAAGTATACAAGAGGCACTGAAACCCTCCACTGAGCAATATGGTAATATTGCAATCACTTCGTGTTTTGGCATCTGGTTTGAGTAACAGAATTCTATACTAGACTTTCAAACTTGTGGAAATAACTTTTAATTCAGCACCTTAGTTCAAAGGATTTGGAGTATTTACAAAGAGAGCAGAAGTAGGAAAGAGAAGGGTAGCTGTTAGGGAGAAGAAAGGAAGACTGAAAGAAAACAGCAAAAAAAAAAAAAGAGCATTATGAGATGTATGAGATTATGAGATTATTAGATGAGATGTAAAACCACTTAAAAAAATACATTGTGCTTCTTTCCCCCTAAAACAAAGCTCTGAGTGATCACGGCCAAACTCCGCAGTAAGACATCAGACTGCACTAATACAAAACCAAATACTTTTGCAATATAATATGAGAATATTCTTAATGTGTCTACAAAACTGTTTCCTGATGTAGAGTGCATGCTGTTTAACAGTTGTGCTTTACACAAGCAGTTGCATTTAGCAGGAGCAGATTTGATCCACCTTTATTGTCTAAATGTCACTCTGAAATTATTTCTGTTCCACTGTTATAAAAACACCACCTGTATATACATCATTACAGCTTAGTTTCCAGCAGAAATCCTTCAGCAAGGAACAAGAAAGGAAAACCTTCACTTGACAGGAATGAAGGTGTTACCATTTGCCAATTGTTCAGTGATCTGTATAAAATGAGCTGGTGTTAAGGACAAAGACAGTAGGAATGGGGGTGGAGGGCAGCAACCTCAATGGATCTCAGACAACACAGAAAGGCCAACAATAGCTCCTCTCCATCCCAGTCATGTTTCTCCTGAAAATTGAGATTATAAATTTTCAGTACTCTGTGAGACCTCGGTCTCCCTGCTGACAGAGATTTCACTTTGGTTACTGCATGGAAGAAAAGATAAAAAATCAACAAACCCGTGATTATACAACAACTAGTTTTAATCATGCTCAAACCCGTCAGGCCTAGATTTGAACTGGAAATCCAATTATGAAAAGTCCTGTGACCCATGAACATTATCTTCATAGTATGTGACACTCCAATGAAAAACAATTACATTTCCTGGAGGAAATATTCTGATTATTAATTCATAAACTGTTTGGAATAGAGCCTTAGCATTTTATTTCATGTCACTGAATTCAAACAAAAACAATTAAGACTTTATTTTCTACTCCCAGAAGTACTGTTTGAATATACAAGACAAACAACCCTGAACTGGATGAGTAGTGCATGTTCCTGCCACCCTACTTATGGTATGTTAGAGAGATTTGTTACCATGAAAACTAAATGCTAATGTTGAATTTAATTTTCCTTAAAGTGATGTTTACATATGCAAAGACTTTGTTTAAATATTGAAAAAAAAAAAAAAAGACTGAAACACCAAAATCCATAACTTAGTATAGAATAGTTAATTTAAAATATAAATACCACAGTTAGTGAGCACCTGAGCCCTTCCTTCCAGATTTTAGGGGTCTGAGTGCTTATTTCATATTTCAATCACATTTCAGTAATTGGAAAGGGATCCAGTTTTATGCATGAGTAATTTAAGATTAACTACACTAAAATGGAAAACTAAAAAACAATTAGTATTGTTAACTTTGCCCTCATTCAATCTCCTTTTTTTGGAAGTACATCATGCAGCAGTTCACATCGCCCTTCCTTTTAACCGCATCCCTGAACACCAGTGTAAGTGAACTGCTAAATTTTATATTGCAAAAGTTTCTTCTGTAAGAATATTTCTTTAAAAATAAAGGGGTGTTTATTCCCCCAGTTCAAGTACGTTTACCATTCCGAACATTTTGACTTGCATTGTGTATCAATTACAAGTAACTAATTAACATTTTATATGTATTTTATCAATACCCAAAAATACCAAACCACATCATTGCTTTGTTGTATTAGAAACTAAAACTATATATCCAGTGTTCCAAAATTATTAACATAACCCTTTCCACCTCTTACATGATAATTTTTTTATTATGAAACTGACCTTAAATAACAGAAGAATTGTAAGTGGAAATAGATTCTATGGAATTTAGGTTTCCCCCCACACACACACAAAAAAATCCCTTCTTAAAAATAATTGACAGTTTTCAAGTGTGATGAACATCGTAACCAAGGCACCCAAGCAAGGGTGGACTGCTGTATAAAAGGAAATAAGTTCTTTTTTACCTCAAACCAGGACAGTCTTGTGCAGTGCATTCCAATGCTACTTTGTGATTTTTCTTTCCTTTAGAAGAATAGACACCTTGGCAAAAACTAAACATTCAAAAGAGCATTACAATTGCACTGTTACAGAGAGACGTTGTACTGGCAGAATCCCATTTGGTGGTATTTCGCCCGAGCATGTTTAAAAAAAACTGTGCTGTAAGCACTATATATTTCTTAGTGAAGGAACAAGCACAGCTGAACCATTCCCCTCTTGACCCCGCCAAAATTCCCAGCTGATTTCCAAGATAAATTTGAAGGTCTTGACACTCTAATTAAAGAGAAACCAAAGCAGTAGTTCAGAGTTAATGAAATTACTCAATTATGGTCTGAAATGCCAAACAATGCTGATGTTACTGATAGCTGTACAAGCATCATTCCACCACCCGCTGTGCGTGCTTTGTAGGGAAGCTCTTGCTCTGTTGTCATGTTGCCTCTTAAACCATGAAAAGCCAAACCCTATCATAAAGTCCAAAGTGAATGAGCGAAAGCATTGCAGGAACTCCTGTGGGATAAAGGAAACCCTTATGCACAGCACAATTCTTAACTCTCCCACTTGACAGGGCTGTCTGTCCTGAGGAGAGATAGCAGCAGTATCAATAAAGAAAAACAAACATTTTAAAGTTGTTATATTTTTTATATTTATAGAAATTATTTTTTTTTACATTTTCTCAGCAGCATTCAAAGGTTTTTTCTTAAATTAAATATAATTTCAGCAGGTCCCTTTTCTAGGAAACTGAAGCATTTGCATAGAAAAATTAGCAATTTTATTATCAGCAGTTTTTGCAAATGATTATAGCAAGACTGAGATTCAGTCTCACAGAAGACAGGCTATTATTCTAAAATCCGTCACTATTTACACTCAACTACAGAAAGAAAACTATGAATATGCAAAGCATATCTACAGTTAGAATTAGGATCAAATGCATCTTAGTTTCCAACATTCTTTTGTATTTGTTTTTGGTCTCAGGGGGGCCTCTTATTTTATTATTCTTAGCAGCATGTAATGACTCAAAATAAGCAATGTTCTTTAACACACAGAAACCCTTTGGATGCCCTACAAGGTAATTTTATCAAGGACTAATGCCTTCAAATATCAAACAATCTATTTCTAGAAATGCATGGGTTTGGGTGTCTCAATTTAACAAAGCTGCAGTGATGGATGGAAAATTATATGTGTGTTGTCTTTTATAAATTTTTTCTACAGATGTATGAATATTTGTTTATATACAGTTTTATTTGTAGCTAACGTTCTTAAACATTTTTTTAATTTTCTCCACGGAAAGCCTAAAACTAAAGCCACATCACATAATATATTACATACAGAATATCACACACAAATTAAAACAAAAGCATGCATTTTATCTAAAAAGTTTTTTCTTTTTACCATTTTCAAGTCTATAGTAGTTCTTAAAAAAGTATTGTCTAACAAAATGTAATCCTTCTAAAATAAATTGCATCAAAACCAACTAAAGAACTCTTTTTAGCTTACACCCATATTCTTACCATGTTCTTAACATTTGAGTCACAGAACATTAATTCCGTAAGTAGAAATAAAGAGGCATCATATTCTAAAGATACATATTCTTTGCTGCTTAATACCCACTATCAGCACAATAACACTCAGCTCCCGCTGTGTACCTGGTGACAGTCCCACACGTTTGTGCTTGTTCTAGGGTTAAAGTCACGCTCATCAGCTCACAAATACACATTTGCTGCCTGGCATATCTTTGAATGCTTTTCCAGGCACTTATGTGACTCTTTATCCTTTCCCCACTCATCAAGTCTAACGGGAATTATAAAAACTTATTTTGATATTACTATTCTTTAATGGAAAGTTAGAAGTGGCCTGCTATTTTAGGGCAAGGCAGAAAGTTTCTTCCCTTGAGTACAACTTTTTGGGAGAAATCAAACTAATAGTGACAGCTAAACAGATCCTCTGCTCGTCAACCAGTACTTCTCCTTTCCCAAGGGAACAACTGCACCTATGTTATTCCTCAGAAAAATCTGTCTGTCCTATTCCAATAACACAAACTCCCTAAGCCATCTATTCCAGTGCTTCACCATATTTACTCCCATAAATTTTGTTTAATACAATCTGAATCTTTCTTATCGGATTTCTACTTTATTACTTCTTGTTTTAACAGGTTGTTTTCCTGGGTTTTTTTTAAAACAGAATTTTTAGCTTTTAAGGATGTACCCTCATCTCCTCTCAGTGTTCTTTTCTGTAAACCATGCAATTTCACTTTTCACCTTTTCTTTGACAGTACATTTCATAGCCTCCTTATCATTCTTATTTCTCTATTGTAGATGCTCCCCTCGTCTCCTGAAGAGCTGTGATCAAATTGAACAAAACAGTGCAGCCAAAGCTACATGCCAACTGAATAAAGGAAGAATATTCCACATCCTCCATACAATATTCCTGGTTTACACTGCAGTATGGTGTTCAGCTATTCTGCAATACCATGTCCTTGTTGACTCACGCCAAGCTTGTTTCATACAACAAACCCTCGAGCCTATTCTAAATAAAAGCTATGTGAACAATCGTTTTTTATCTTCTTGTTCAGTATTTGTACATTTGATCATTTCTCAAAGGTAGTTGTACCTGTTCTTACATTGCATATTATTTCTTCAGATCAATTCTCCAATAGGTCAAGATTTGAATTGTACTCCTGTCCTCAACTGCGCTTGCAGTTCCACCCCCACCAAACCCAGTTCACTTGGTCTGCAAATTTAGTCAGCGTATTTTCTGTTCCATTTCTCAGATCATGAATGACAACATATCCTAGCAAAAGCCTATTCAATATATCTGTGAATTTCCAATCTGTTTCCCATTAATTTCAGAAAGTTTCTGTCTGGCCAGGTTTCATCTCATTTGAAATACAGACATCGTATTTTCCTTTCCCTTCTCTAGACTGCACTCTTATATCTTTCTAACTGGTATTAATTTTCTTAGCTATCTGTCTGGAGTTTTACCATGCTAGTGAAGGACTGTAGAAATAAGTATTCCCAGTATTATGTCAGTCATCTTCTCTTTACTGAATATCTAATCAGTGCTTTCTTAGTAACCTCACTACAAACACAGAATGATTGCCTATTTCATTTACGACCCTTCCTAACTATTTTGGGACCTCATCTTTCCAATTCTGTCCAAATATGCCTGTGCTCATTTATATTTATGCTCAATAATCTGATTAAGTAATCATTTGATTTTAGCTTCCCTTCTGTTTGAGAGCACAGAACCAGCAGCCCTTCTAAATTCGCACACTTCCTTCCATAGAACTGAGGAGAAATTATTGTTTATGCATGTATACATGTGACAACTCAAAGTCTTATTAATTACAAAAGCTATTAATGTATTAATGTTTGTATGATCATTGGATTTTACTTTTGTATTTTTTTAATATACCACTCGTGATACTTTCAAAATCTGTTCCACAGAAACATCAACTCCAGAAATGTCCAATGCACCTTCTGATAAAAGTTTTACACCAAATAAGACTTTAGAAAATGAAATAGCATTGTAATACATTATATGTGGAAATAGAATTGACTGAATGTAAAGAAGCTGCAATTGTCCTGCTAATAACTAATAAAAGCAATCAAACATAGAATGTACTCTGTGAGGAACCTAAGAGAATAAAAATATAAAAATAGGAAAAGTATATTTCAACAGGATAATGAAAATCACATTATCAAAGGTTGTTTACAATTCTAATGACCTCTGTGTGCATTTTCATTAATTTAAATGTTTAAAGCAGTACTCTATGCACATTTTTAATCTAAGAATATTTAAGCTATTGATACTGGCTTATTAAGAGCTAGATGTGTAAACCGTTTAGCCTAATTGCCTGCTACTGTATAATTTGAGTCTTGTAACAAAGATTTAAAAATCTGGAGAATACATTCTTTCTCAGAAAAATTCCAGTTGCTTTTTCACTGTTTCGGTGATAAACTTCAGACCAAAAGGACCTTAGGTTTTAAATTACATGTCAGCTTTTACAGGATATTACAATAACACAATATATGTCTGTCCTTGAAGTAAATGTTCTAGCTTGGCTATGACTCATATTTGCACCTACTTAGAAGTAAGCACGGGCATTTGTTAGATCACTATTTAGCTACAAGACACCGAAAAGATTTTAAATCATTTTCATCACCATAGTTCACTCCTATGTAACATCACAGTTAATACAAACATTTATAATTTGGTTTCAAGGATACAATTTCATGACAATATATTTGCTTCTTATTGAACGTGATGTAATCCAAATGCCTAAATTTTAAAACTAGAAAAACCATTCACTCTGAACTTCTATAAGTTTTAAATGTGCACTTACATTTGCTGAAAAGAGCTAAACAATATTTGACAGTGAATTTTACCCAGATTTCCCACATTTTCTGGTTTCTTTTTCTCTCTTTTTTCATAAATGCACTGTTTGAATACGGGATTTTTATTTGCATTTATTTTTTCTACATATTCTTCACCTGAACTCCACGGAACTGACCAATTTATGCTCTGACTCTTGTTGTTTAGAGAAAATGTAAATAAAGTGTAATCTTAATCTGAATAATGTGTAAGTCACTTTTAAAAACCCCAAATAAAACATTTAAATTGTTATTCCAATTATTGTAAATGAGAACAAGACTATTATTTCTGGCACACTCTTCAATAAAGGCATTGCCATGATGAATCATTATAAGAACCTAAGTCACATAAGAGATGGCAGAATTTAAAAGATCTTTTGATATAGGTTAAAGGACATGAGGCACCACACAGAAGTTTGATTCCAAATATCACATAAAATGATCTAAGGAAAGCAAGGCACTCATTTATACCTAATTCTTTTGACTGGAACAAATACTCAGACAACTAAATTGTTCATAGAATCATAGAATGGTTAGAGTTGGAAGGGACCTTAAAGATCATCAAGTTCCAACCTCCCTGCCATGGGCAGGGACACCTCCCACCAGACCAGGTTGCTCAAAGCCCCACACAGCCTGGTCTTAAGTTAGCCCCATCCAGGCTGTTGAGCAAGAATGATTTAAAAAAAAAAAAAAAACCAAACCAAAACAAAACCCAAACTTAGATTAGAACAATTTTAACGCACCCCTTCGCCCTCTACAGACTCATCATTCCCTCAGCCATTTATTTCTAACAGCCTAAGAAATAAGACAATTTACATGCAGTATCTAAGGTAGTACCTTTTGTTAGGAGAAAGGAAATATTTGGAAAGAATAGATGCAGGAAATTTGAAGCGAAAAAAAATGTATTGTTCCACTGTTGGAAAAGATGTTCGTCTCACACCTAAAGCTTTAGATCATTCCTTAGCCATAGTAAAACCTACTGTATTCAAACATGCCCACATTTTCTGATGTCTTATTTTCTGGAGCTAGTCCAGTTTTCTAATCCATTGATTAAATAAAGACATCAGGGCCGCCGGTAGGACTCATTTGGGAAACATAAGATCTGCAGAAACACAGATGCTTGCCAGAACCAGTCAACTAGCAGTGCTCATGAATTTCAAAGAACAAGAAAGAGCCAGACAGGCATACTACCTGCATAGACTTTATATATTCTGGAGGTTAAACATGACTCCACTGAAGTTCACTATAAAAATCCTGATGACTTCAGTAGAAACAGGAACAAAAAATAAGATTTCATAAGCCAAGAAATACTTACCAGCAAACAAGTCAAAATAAAAGAAGATAGAAGTTTCTAACCACTGAATGAAGAACAGGGAAAGTTGATGGACCGACTGGCAGGTACCTCAATAATAGGTCAGATACCAATAGGTGGGGAGAGAGTACAGAGAATTATTTCCAATATGTGGTGAGAAGTGTTTTAGAAAGCAACAAAATATATATATATATATTATTTTTTTTTATTATTCATTTGGAGGTTCAGGAGAATGAGAAGGGATGAAAACAGCCAGCGTCAGACAGAAATGCCCTTGCAAAACCAGATAGAAACATACAAAAAAATAAATCACCATTGACATATTCTTGCGGAGACAGGGAAAGGAAATACTGAAGCTGATTCCGTCTACATCAAGGCAAACTAAAGCTTTTTTTTTTCTTCTCAAAAAACACAGTTTAAACTAACTGTGTTTCTCAAACAAAAATTGGCCAGTGTAAAAGTTTTAAGAGCTTAAGAAATTTTAAATATTAGAATGCTTACCTTTATTTGGAAAAATAAAAAGCACTGTTATACAGTCCCCAAATGCAACCTTAATAAATAAACCAAGTAGAATAAAGAGTACAAATTCCTTTCAACAATTCAAAAAAAACCAAATCAATCAGGAATTCATTTTGATTTTGCACAACTTCCCAACTGAAATAGCAACACACCTTTGAGATGCTCAAGTTTAGAAACTTCCATTGACTACTAAGAAATCACCGATTTTTGGCCTTAGTCTCCCAGATGGTATACCTTTTAGACCCAGCTGAAATAGGTTGAAATTCTTGAGAAGTTTGAAAACACTACGTCAGGATTTCTTCAGTTACAAGAGACATAACAGAGGGACAAGCATTTATAACCAATGTTCTTCCTCTGATTACATCAGACTCTCAAAAAGTAGCTTGCCAGCTTCAACTAATCAAAGTTCCTGTTACTCCGTGAAAAATTAGTTGTGATAGAAACTCACATTAAAAATAAAAAAACTTCTTACCAACCTGTCCTATTTACTTTTATTAAGCATTTGTCACTACATGACAGACTTCTTTCAGTCATGTCGGACAAGTGGTTTTCATCACAGCTTAGTAAAAATTAAAAGTATACTTTGGATTAGATACTGCAAAGAGTGCTGCATACCTTTGGATCTCTTGCCTATCTTCTTTGGATCTTTGACTGGATCATATGAAGAGCTTTCAGCGTCAAGGATTTTTTGCTGCCTGGCTGCCTGAAGAGCTTTCTGAGTGGGACCTTCCAACCCTTTCTTCTTTTGACATTCGTGGCCTACTATAGAAGAAAGCCAACAGAAATATCATCCAAATGTATTTTTTACTTACTCTTCTAGAAGGTATCTCTTATACCTTATATATCTTATATATCTCTTATACTTGATATTAGCTAGATATGTGAAATTCTAAAAGAAATAGCACTTTACAAAAAAAGATATTCAGGTTACTGTGCCATCCATATAAAATATTCCAAGACTACATATAACTCAGCTCCGCAAATTATTTCAGTGTGACCTATTTCAGCTTACCTAACAGTACCCTAGATTTTGCCCCCAAAATGGAGCAATGACTTTGAATCTTGCAGTACAGGACAGAATCACCGTAAAATGGATGCAATTCTTCATTTCCCTCAGAGCCAGAAGACACATCATTGCACTGCATCCTATCCAGTATCTACCACCAATGCATTATTCAGATTTACAGCTTGCCTTCGCTTTTCATAAAATGGTTTGGGTGGGAGGGAACCTTAAAGATCATCTAGTTCCAACCCCCTTGCCCTGGGCAGGGACACCTCCCACTAGACCAGGTTGCTCAAAGCCCCATCCAACCCAGCCCTGAATGCATCCAGGGAAGGGGCATCCACGACTTCCCTGGGTAACCTGTTCCAGTGCCTCACCACTTTCAAAGTGCTTCCCTGCACTTTCTCCCAACCCGCCTTTCAAACAATGAATTACTTATAAATAGACAACTCAGCAGAGAAATCCTAAACCAGTAGCATAGCTGTAAATCATCAGAATAGGCAGAAAGGAATAGAGGAACAGTATAACGCACGTGGACTGTTGCACAATGCATCTGCCATGACCTGGCAGAAAGTATAGTGACAGTCTTTGTACCAGCAGCTCACACATATCCGAATACAGCCCCTTGTGATCCCTGGATCTTGTTGCAGTGCTCAGTACTATGTACATGGGTCTACAGGAAAAAGAATGGAATGCTGAATTCCAACATGATTTGGGCAATGAAATCACTGCAGTTCTTTGAAAAAAAGTCTCCAATTAAAAAAAAAACACATATACAGCTAAAAAACAGACTGAAATAAATATCCTTTTTTCTACACATTTCTAAATGTTTGCTCCTGTAAAATACTTTTATTAAAACCTTAACACCAAAATGCAAACTTTCTGACTTGAAAAGGAAAAAAACCCACCCTCTCCACTCCTCGAGGCAAAACCATTGGATCAAGTAAACACAAAACCTTCCTGTATACCCAACCTGACTAAAACTGTAACTGATAAAAAGAACTGTGCCTGGTGTAACAAAATGTCTGTGTTCTCACTGCTTTAAAAGTTAAAGCTACTGTCACAGATAACCTGAATAGTAACTTTCTCTGAGGAATGGTATACAGCAAAATTGGTTTATATGTCAAACACTTTCTACTCACTCAGTAACTGCTACCCAGTAGCCTGTCACTCACAGAGTATTAGCTTTGTTGGTGCTTTTGAAATACACATACTTATAAACTCACAGTTATGAAAACTGAAGGGCTTAAAAACTCAGTAACCATTAAAAAAAAAAAAAGAAGAAAAAATTCTAGGGAACTGTTGCAATTGCACTATGATGGCAACAGCTTGTGTTTGCAGATTTTTCTATTCTGATTGCATTGAAGATGGAATAGGGACAACCAGGTTCAAGTACTTTAACCGGTGCATTTTAAATGTCTTTTTGCATGACCTTCTAACAGCAATTGTACCAGATCAAGGAAAGGAAAAGCACAGTTAACAGTCTTAGCAATGAGTTAATTCAACCATGAGTATAAGAAACTCATTGAGTTCAACTTTTGAATATAATTGGGTAATAAATAAGCAGCTGTTGTTTTTAGAAAATACAAGAAATGTACTGAGCAAGTAACGATTTTATAACATGTTTTTAGAACCAGCTGTTATAGCAGCATTCACTTCAGTTTATAAGCAAGCCATGATCAACATTGCTCAATTCCTTCGGGCAAAAGTGGTCTTTTTTTCAGAGCACCACTTAACACTGTGTCTTGACCTGTAAGTAAGGGTGCAAGTGCTCTGTAAATATTCACCAATAACCTAAATTAAAAAATCAGTTATTTCTCTCTGATATTTACACACCTCTTTGTATGATCTTGCTACCACATCAGGGAAGACCAGTTTTAAAACAAAACAAAACAAAAACCAACCCAGTTTTAAATGCAAATCCTACACAAAACATTGAATCCTTTTTAAAAATGATCTGAACTCAAAGTACAACTTCTTTTTTTCAGAGCTGGCTTCTGAGAAAGCATAGCAGGGACATAGAAACAATCTACAAGAGAACTGAGTCCTAATTCTGTTAACTAGTTCCTCTGCAACTATTTGCAAAACTAAACAGCAGCCTGGAAGTGGAATAGCAAAAAAACCCTAATAAATAAATTACATGCTATCCTTTTCAATTTTTTGAAATGCATCAGGCTGAAAGCTGCTACATCAAAGGCCTAGGTAATAAGTCCAGAATAGTTATCCTAACATTAACATTAACTATTTTTTTTTCCTAACTAGCCACCACACACAAATTTAAAATGTTAACTCATTGTGAATACTACAAAGCTTCCCTTTATTCTTCACTATATGACACACTCAGAGAAAAAAAAAAAACCACAACAAAAAAACTCAAACCAAAGCCAAAAGGAAAACAAAACCCATAATGAATTGGATGTGCAGGATGTCATTGCCACTATTAAAACCTCAAACACTTCAGCAACCCCAAAACTAATAAAAAGCCTCTCTCTCAGTGCCCTCCAGCCAAAGCCAGCATTCCAGGTGTTCTGTGGTTAAGTCAAGTTGTGGGACAGAAGCAGCATCAGCAGCAGTGATGGGCATTCTCATTCCTTCATGCACTGCAGTGAAAGCAGACAGCTGGCCAGAAAAGGCATCTTAACTTGGCAAATGATAATTTACCAATCTGAATGTTCAATATCTTAGAATTACAACATACCAATGTACTAGTGCATAAAAGTCAGCCTTAAAGAGACGGCAACTGAAAAAATGCAGCTCTAGGCCTCCTTACAGGAGAGATTTGCAAGTCTAACAACACTGGTTCCTTCCAAACTGAGAACTTCAGATTAGAAAGAAATGCAGCAAACATTTTTCAAGTATCCACACACTGCTTGCTTTTCAAGGTTGCATTTGCATGGGCACAGGAATAAAAATTAAAGAGGCAACAGAACGTGACCATCTTTCAAGAGGTGGCAGAAAGTATCTGAATGAGAATATCACCCAGTAAGACATGAGTATGACCTACAGAGGGCAATAAAAATTATGTAGTATTAGAGGGCAAAGCACTGGAAAGAAATGAACTGAAATATCACTTAATTTATGATACACAGGGTATGAAGCAAATTAAGGCTTGTACAAGCATGTGGGTGGCTGATGAGCTTAATAATCTGTGCTGGGGACTAAGTGATTTTTTAAAAAAATATTATTATTTATTTATAAGTGCTCCCCTGCTTGTCAATTGTTTGGTATTATAAATTGCTCTCAAGATTCTTTGAGAATAAACAAGTACCATGAACAGCCAGAGAGCATTTTTTAGAATTGCTCAAACAACAAATGAAAGTATGTGAAATACAGAGATATATGGGGCATCTATACTGTAAAACACTGGCACGGAGGAAGAATCCACACTATATTTCCCCCAAGCTGGAGTATAATGAAAAGTTGAATGCTATATGCCTTAAACTAACCCCCGTTAGTTTAAAATAAAACCCCCGTTCTCTATGTCCCTATCTGAAGTGGGATGAAATGAGTGCTACGCTCTTTAGTGGGGCAGAGGTTTATACTTTCGATTGTAACAAGATTTAAAGACTACAGCAGAGCAGATCATAGAATCATAGAATGGTTCGGGTTGGAAGGGACCTTAAAGATCATCAAGTTCCAACCCCCCTGCCATGGGCAGGGACACCTCCCACCAGAACCAGGTTGCTCAAAGCCCCATCCAGCCTGGCCTTGAACACCTCCAGGGATGGGGCAGCCACAACTTCTCCGGGCAACGTGCTCCAGTGCCTCACCACCCTCACAAGAAAGAATTTCTTCAGGGAGCTGAAACGTGCCTTGCTGAGGAGTATGATACTAATTCATACCAAAAAAAAGGGCATCAGAATCCAAAACCAGAAAGACACTGTGAACACTGAAGAGGATGCTGCCAGTACCTGAGTATGCCACCATATTACCAACATCCTCCAACACCCCCAACTCCTTCTCCTCAGGGCTGCTCTCAATCTGTTCTCCAATCAGCCTATATTTGTGCTTAGGATTCCCACATCCAGGACCTTGCTTTTGGCCTGGTTGAATTTCATGAGGTTTGCATGGGCCCACCTCTCAAGCCTGTCCAGAGCCCTCTGGATGGCATCCCTTCCCTCCAGCGTGTCAAACACACTACACACTACACAGCCTGGTGTCGTAGTGTGCACTCAATCCCACTGTCCATGTCTCCAACAACGATGTTCAACAGCATCAGTCCCAATACCAAACCCTGAGAAATGCCACTCGTCACTGGTCTCCACTTGCCTTAATGTCCAAGTGGAGATCACTGACGAGCAGCCATTCCTTAGGGGTCTGTAAAGTCCTTCCACAATTACTCACATATTCCATATTGCCATGAGCAGTCTTGCTGTCCTTAGTGGACACATTTTAGAATAAATATTCAAATGATAGAATTGGTGCTCTGTCACCATGACAGCTGATAAAATGTTTATAGTGTAAGTATTTTTGATTTAGTCTTACACCGGATTTTGAAATGCATCACAACAACAAAAACCCATAACCAGTCTGAGCTGGGTGATGGGAATATTTTACCTTTTGTTGCAGGAATCCGAATAGCACGTCCAGACTCTAAATTTTGTAATGTGGCTTGCAAACCTGTAACCTAATTTTAAAAAGAGGAGAGAACAACAAGGGACAGTGTGAAAACATTGCTTTTGAACTGTCTGTTCACAACACACAGCATTTATATCTGCCTACTTATGTAATAAATTCCATCTATAATATTTTACTTTTCTGATTATTGCCTCTAAATAATAAACATTACTCCTAATTTGAGATTTTGGAAAGGCCCAGTGAAACAATGCAATAAAATACAAGCCATCCAGAATATCTAAAAATATTTTTACAGCTCTCTTAAAACAATGCAGACATACAGAATACTAGGGACCTTACTGCATCATCAACTTTTAACCACTGCTATCACTTCACTGATCTGAACTTAATGGCACAATATGATATACAGATTTGTCATAAGAAAATGCCACAGAATATGGTGTTATGTGTTACCAAAAAAAGCCATCACTCCAGAATGCATAAAGTTCATAACTAGATAGGCCTTCTGCATGTTCCTGAAATTTCATAACACTGGAACTGTTCTATGCTTTGTACTCCTGATTGAGCATAATTGTATATAGACATTAACCTTTCTTTTTCTTTAGGACATTTTCTTTTACTTATTGAAAATTCAAACATATAATCCTCAAGTTCTTAAAAGTCAGCTCTCAGGTGACCTGAGAAAAATGGGAGGCAGAGGAATGGAGAAAACAAGAAATGAGGATTATTAGAAGACAGTGCAAGCATGGTAAATTCCTTTCATGTTACCCGCATATAATTGATGCTACTGCTGAAATGCAGTGTGTTTTGGGAGCCCCTGTCTCTCTTTTTTTTTTTTCCCCTTCCTCCTCTGTTTTGAACAAACCAATTGGTAAAACACATGCAAGATAATACTCTGTTCTTCATCCATCCTATCTGTGCTTATAGTAGTGCTTATAGTTCCTCCTAAGAGGAAGAATATGATGCATACCAACCTTTACATCAGATAAGATTACAGGAATAAAATACTACTCTATTATTCCAGTCACAAGACAGAAGAACTGTGTCTGATATCTTAATGTATTTTTTCCTAAACTAGTAGGTCATTCCTGGATATATTTAGGAAAAAATAAAATAGTCAATAACAATAAACAAAGTTAAAATAAGAGGCTTCTAAAGACATAGATGGAAGCATATGAGTCTGTGGGAATATCACACCTTCCCTCAAGTTGTTGAGACTGAAAGCTCTGCACATTTGGGGTGCACATTGGGTCTGCACATTGCTGACTCATGCAGAGCAGCACTGAACAAGTATAGACCAAGAACTATTACTTTGTGGCACGAAGGCTCATATACTTTCAATATTAACATTTCACCAAATAACAGGAAACTCACTAAAACATTCTGCTTCAAACTACGGCATAAGTGAGTTGCTTTAACAGAAATATCCTATATGTTTACCGAGGTAACCACCAAAAGCATTCCTTATAGCTTTGCAAGTGATGCTCCCCATAGTTTTACCTGCCCAACTGCTCTGTCTCTCTCCAAACTAGTTAACATTTTCTGTCTCAGTGTAGTCTGGTATTTTTCAGTCAACTGCTTCAGCACTGGTTCATATGATGCATAATGTGCCTTCAGCCTGCGAAAAAGAACAGGACAAACGATTCCTCAAAGATGAGTTTAATTGGAGAGTTATGTCTCTGTAACTTTTTTCCTCCCCGCGTAAAAAAGTGCCAAAAGGTCAACATAAAGGAGGCAACTGGAATACGGCAAGAAAAACCATAAAAACAAGAAGTCAGATCAATAGGAGGTTTCATAGGTTTTTTAGTCATATCTTTTAAAACAATCCATCCAGTTTTGACCTGTTCTTAATCCTTGATACATGTATTGCACATGAATTTTTGTTAATTTCTGTTTTCTTGCAGATGGACGATATTTCATTGGAAAAAAGAGAATTACAGCTATTATCTACCTACCAACTAANGCTCTGTCTCTCTCCAAACTAGTTAACATTTTCTGTCTCAGTGTAGTTTGGTATTTTTCAGTCAACTGCTTCAGCACTGGTTCATATGATGCATAATGTGCCTTCAGCCTGCGAAAAAGAACAGGACAAAAGATTCCTCAAAGATGAGTTTAATTGGAGAGTTATGTCTCTGTAACTTTTTTTCCTCTCCGAGTAAAAAAGTGCCAAAAGGTCAACATAAAGGAGGCAACTGGAATATGGCAAGAAAAACCATAAAAACAAGAAGTCAGATCAATAAGAGGTTTCATAGGTTTTTTAGTCATATCTTTTAAAATAATCCATCCAGTTTTGACCTGTTCTTAATCCTTGATACATGTATTGCACATGAATTTTTGTTAATTTCTGTTTTCTTGCAGATGGACGATATTTCATTGGAAAAAAAGAGAATTAGAGCTATTATCTACCTACCAACTAACATCCTAATCTAGACAAATACAATTACTATTTCTTTCTTCACTGCACATTACATTTAGAATACTTAACCACTTTGATTCTTCAGAACAACTGAAAGTTAGATATATAATCTCTCAAGAGAAACACAGAACACTAAGCTCCAAAAAATACTGCATTTTTCAAAAAGCTGACACACAGAGGATAAGTCAGTGAATAGTGCTCTCTTGCACTGGTATGTATGGATTTCAAGGTTAAAGATGTAGAATATGTAGTTCCTATTACATAAATTTATTGCTAACACTATTGACAAGCCAAATTTCTGTGACTTGTTTAGATGTAAGCCACTCCCATATGATGTTTGTTTTTTTTTTAAAGAAGTGCTGGCATGAACGTGTGCAAAGAAAAGATTCTAATTTCAACTCTTTCACCTGGCCCAGTGATCTTCAGATGGACAATACAAAAGTTCTGCTTATGGAGGGAAAGAAGCACAACAATTAATAGAAAACTTACAGAATTCCAGAATGAAAAAATGATGTAATTAAATATTATAAAATAAACTATTGCAACTCAGTACCAATCATAGAATCACAGAATGGTTTGGGTTGGAAGGGACCTTAAAGATCATCAAGCTCCAACCCCCCTGCCCTGGGCAGGGACACCTCCCACCAGACCAGGTTGCTCAAAGCCCCATCCAGCCTGGCCTTGAACACCTCCAGGGATGGGGCAGCCACAGCTTCTCTGGGCAACCTTTTCCAGTGCCTCACCATCCTCACTGTACAGAATTTCTTTCTGGTATCTAATCTAAATCTCCCCTCTTCCAATTTAAAACCATTACCCCTTGTCCCGTCACTACACTTCCTGACCAAGAGTCCCTCTCCGGCTCTCCTGTAGGCTCCTATCAGATATTGAAAGGCCGCTATAAGGTCTCCCTGGAGAGAACTAGTTAGGGATTATTTGCAACCAAAACAACATAGCAAATTTCACATAGGAAGTTCAAGATGTAAAAGGACAGAAAATACCAGCTATGGCAATCACAGTTGCAAAGGTTCTGAACTCCGTGTGACACCAGCTACCCTTAAAATGGATAGAGGATCTAAATCCAGAAATCACTACATGCTTATGGAAAAAGATTTGGATAAAAGAAAATCTCTTTTATTTTCAACTATCAGATATACTATGTTTTTATTAATGCCACATCACACCATGGAAAATATTAAAAAAAAAAATCATTAGAAATTGTTTAAGACACATGGCAGAATGGTCAGATGGAACTTCCATTTAAGAGGACACTAACTAAATGCAACTAGCCTTACTTCAGCACTTTAAATTCCACAATATTACCTCATTACCAGGCAACAATCAAAGACATTACCTTTAATGTTACATATAGAGTAATTAAAAAAATTTTTTACCTTTTAATGTCACAAATAAGCCTGTTTTTCTCCTGGATCACTCGCTTATGATGCATTCGATGGAAATCACGTTCTTTCTGCATTTTTAGGAAAGCCTCTTTTGCTTTGCTATATGTTAACAGAGAATGTAAGAGAGAAGTATTAGTCTCCTCCTAATTACTTGCTCATCAGAGTATGTTGAATACACATAGAATTAATTTTTAAATATGCACATGCCTACTCTATGCAAGTTGGAAAGTTTTGGTAGTATGCCCTGCAGTGGAGAATGTGTACTTTTGAGGTCTTTTTGCTGCCAGCTGGTGTACAAAACCACGGGTACTCTTCAATATTACGTTTCCTCAGTTCCTTCAGATAGAATCCATAAGAATTCTGTCATTATAGGTCTCAGACGTCAACCTTACTTTACGAAGGGGTCTGGTGGAGGTATACATTCAAATTTCAGGTGATTAGAAAACAATAATCTTCTTTTGGGTTTAAAATTCTGCATGAAAATGTATTGCAATACCGATTTTCTAACATCTACATCACATTTGGAGCCCAGCATAAAGGTACATGCTAGAAGGACACACACAGAAGGGTAACTGTATTGTTGCCTTGCAAACAGATTCATTTAGAGAGATTCTGGAAAAAATTGTGCTAGAAAAATTCTAGGCTCTATTCGATCATGTTTGCAGCCCGTCACCAAATGTCCTCTGTATGTGACAGCAGGAAGGAAAAGGAATCCATTTCAAAATTAACCACAAACAAACTGATAACCTGTTACTCTCTTTAAGCACATTCTATACACAGCCATAGGACACCCTGACATATTCTGAGCCATAAACATAAAACAAAATACTCTGTTTTCTCTCCATACGTTTTCTCTTTGCCTTTACCAACACAGGTTTGGCAGGAAAAGATTAGTAGATGAACTGTTTAAATGAAAAGGAAGGTTGAAATTGCCTTGCACAGAAATTAGGTATTTGCTCCTTGCAAAAATAAATCTCATTTTCCTCTTCAACAGGAGTTGAAGAGCTAGGAAAACCTCTATGACAGTGGAGTATACCAAAATCACAGGTCCAGGAAGAAGACACATAACTGCCAGCACATTATATTTAATTGTACAAATAATTTCTATTTACTAGATATGCATTTGCTATATTTATTACCTATGCAATCTACCTTTTTTATATGTGTACATTTATATGTGAATTGTTGCCTGTAGTGGGAACAGTTAGAAAGACCTGCAGAAGAGCACAATGAATTAATGCCACTATGTATCAGTCAAAGCTGAGAAAAAGACGGCAGGGAAATGAAAACAGACAAGGCTGCCCCTGCAGTAATTCTGTGAAAAGCTCAAAGGAGCCGTGAGCACACACATAGTTTAGTGTATGCATGTGCATCAGAAGTTGTGAAACAGAGTTAATTTAGGATATGGGTATTGGGATACAAAGTACAGATTATAATTCTGCTCAAACTCCTATGAACAACAAAAGATTTGAGAGGTAAATGAATCCGTGGTCTCAGGATAGTTCTGCAAAACAAGTTCATCGTGACACCATTCACAAATCTGACTTGCCGTAAGATCTTGAATACAAAACCTGCCCCTTCAGAGCTAAGCAGAAGTCTTATTCAAAGAGTAAAAGATGTTGCTACAGCCATAGCAAAGCCAATATCCATTTCTTTGAGTTAAGACATATGTCAAAGGCCGCAGGTCTCTCCATTTAAACTTTTCTCAAGCAAGCAGTTTGATAAAAATAGCTGAAAGCGGCAAGGTTCAATAAAACCAAGAAGGGATTTTTGGAAGTGAGTTACATGCCCTGCTCCCACTGAATTTAGGTGAGACTTTATTCCCCAACATGCTGCAAGTTGTAGCCCTAAAACTTGAACTGAAATAAAGACAGTTTTAGAAAACGTATACTCTCATGCTTTTACCCTAGATTATCTAGTTTATACAGTATTTAGTAGCAAGGATGGTAGATGTAATTAAGCAGATGCATTTAAATGTGGCACACAATACAAAAGTCTGTGGTTTATTTTTTTCCATTGTGTAAGTGGAGAAATACGTGCAGGAATGGTTAGATTTTGGCAGAGACATAGGAGATCGGCTGAGGATTTTATTGCTGGTGATAGCACTAACAGTAATAATAAACAGTATTTCCAGGATTGCTTTATATTTTGACTATTACTGTGGCTGTAAAATGGTTATATATTTGTGAGCATGCTTCTAAAAATCAGGACAGAAAGATACCTGCAAATATTTAAACTTCCTAACTGAAGTTTGTGAACACACTTACAAACCTCAGACAAAAGCTGTACACAACTTTCATTCCATTTACCTAAGAAATTCCTAAACGTTTAAAGACCTTACAAATATCACAGCTAGCAATCTCTGTGATTAACACAATCTTAAACCTGATATACAAAATACAGATATAAATACAAAGGCAATATAAAGAGTCTGGCTATAGGAAAACAGCAAAATATATGTGATTCAGGCTATCTTAAATCATCAAATAGGCAGAGTTTAATATTATTATAAAATCACAATCTATTATCCAACTCACAAGCAAATATTACTAGAATATTAAATGCTTGAATGACACAAATCATCACTGAAGACACTGACTTAGACTTAACTAATCTCCTATAAGAGTTAAATTTCAGAGATGTTCTTTTTAAAATTTTCTTCCATATTGGAAAGAAAATCTATGCTTCTATTCAAAAGATATTGCCACAAATAACAACATCCCTTATCAATCAATCAGGATTCAACTGTAGCCTTCGAGATAAAAGAAAAACAAAGGGAGCACATTTAAGATATACTTCAACTACTGTCACATGGCAAACCAACATAAAATTAGTTTTGGTTTCTATCACAACACAATGTCTGTTTTTAGAAATAATTCAAATAAAGCTCAGTAGTGTATTTAAACTTTAAGTCGATAACTATCACTAGCAGTGGAGTAAAATAATGTCTTTAATATATGCATTCAGGGAATTTTTTACATCTCAAGATGCCTTCAGACATGGGACAACCTATTAAAAATACATACTCATTGTATACAGCAAATCTTTAAATAATGAAACGTTCATAGTGAAATGTAACCAACATCCTGAAATCTACTCTATTTGCCCACCTGCTTGCCATGCAATCATGTAAATACTATATTAAAATACCCAAAATAAAATTACAGTTATCTTCTAGACACTGAATCTCTTCCACCAATTGCTAAACAGCATTAAAGTAGTAGGTAATTGGTTTACAGTCATTTAATATGGGCCCTCATACTGCCTAAGTCCCAAATAACATCTCTCTTCTGCAAGATGATTGTCAAGAGTACCAACCTCAGAAATACTGAATGTAATTAAAAGCTTTCTTCAAATACACTTCACAGCACAGTATCTCACAATTAAAATTTTCTGACTAATCCACAGAGCAAAATACGAGACTTTCTTTATTCACAAATCCTTAGTTTCTAACCAGTCAAATTAGCACTTCTTCAGTGCTCTTAGGCATTCTGTTTTCAGTGTAAGCTGGTGAATTCTTTCACAATACTTGAAAACTCAAATTGTCCTTCCAGTAATTTTGGCTCCTGCTGGGATATTTTCCGTATCATAGCAAGGGTACTGACTACAGTTATTGAGTGTATGAACAAGGAAAAATGTTGTTAACAGTCACTACAGTAAATGGAGTTACTATAGAGTACTATGATCAGGCTTTGCCCAAAAGACACAAAGGAATTCTGTAACTCATGGTACATACAGCAGAAATGCTCAATTTCACCCATTATTCCAGAATTAAACCCATGTTGTCCACTTCCAATAACCCCCCGCTCTTCAACTTGTTTGGAGATGACACCTAGAATAAGTCTCTCCATTACTTTTCCAGGGATGGAGGTGAGACTAACTGGTCTGTTTTAATAGTATTTTAACAAGGTACATGCAGAATAAGTGTAGTATTTAACAGTGAATGCCAAAGAACAGAATTTACCCACTTCTAATTTGTGTCATATAGAATTGCCCTATATCTCACTGCCCTCTCTGGAATACTGAACAGGTGACATGAGTCACTTGTTTACCACCAAAGAATTGTTATTTTAGATTTCATCAAACATTAGAACGTGAAAAGTCTGGGCATTGCTTCAGTTCACGGATTTACTTATTTTTTTAGCACAGTTCACTTCAGTGACTGTTGGGAGTTTTATTTAACAGACAGCCTGTAGGAACCTAGCAAATTGGCAATGTCTTTTCCCTCTTCTGCTTTCTCCCTGTTGCACAATATTATGTCGTCTTTCAGCTTTTTAACTAGGCATCTTCCATAAAAAAATTTTCTGGCACCCCATAGAGTATATAGACATTCTTATGGGAAAACCACAATTCCTTTACGAGCATGGTGAAAATGGTTTGAAGCTTTGTGTTCTTAAACAATCACGAAGCAATGCAACAAACCCAGGAAAACCGTTAACAAGTCACAATCCACTCAGATAACCTTGTTATAGCATGTTCTGCTTCATACAGGGGGAAAAAAATGGAAAGAAAAAAGGTGGGGGGAAAAAAAAAAAAAGGAAAGCCCGTTAAAATTACTACTGAAAATAATAAATTTCAGAAGGGCCAGATTTTGTCTTTCCTTCTTTTACTATGCCTTACTGCTTCTTACTCTCCCACTCAAACGAGAGACACAATCCCTAACCATCCATTGTCCAAAGAAACCACAGACTAAAAAGACTGTTTTCTACATGGCCCATCTCCCAGTGCAACATTATATTTAGACTACACCATATTTGACTTGATCATTAAGCTGTTTACTTAACTATTAGAGTAGGGGCAATTAATTTATTAATTTAAAATGTGATACATCATTACCATTGGAAAATAATTTGATTATCGCTATTATCAGCGGCAACGATTACGATCTGAGTAGTTATTTTTCATACAAAGGAACAATCTAAATGAAAATTAATAGCTTGAGCAATCTTGAGGAAAACCAAAGAGATGGAGTTAACATTTTACTACAGCTCCATATTTTAAAACTGTGCGCTGGCAGAATCCAAGTGAGTGGATTATTAGGTGTCAGGGTAAATTCTCAATAAACACATACATATGCAGATGTGGCATTCTTCAGAAAAGGCTACGTTACATGTAGTTCATTATTGCATCTCTCCATTATAGAGGCTAAATATATTAACTTCCTTACGACAAAAGTACAACTGACTTGTAAAATCAGCTACTTCAATGTACACACAAGTATAATCAATTATGGTCATTTACGCTGAAATACCACTTACCAGTAAGGCCAAAGTGACAGATTTTTTGCAATTAAAAAAATGAAGAATAAATATATACTGATTTTGTTCCTATGGTGATGTTTTGTGGTAGCTGTAATTTATAGTACTGTGTTTTAATACAAAATGCACGTAACCATTTCTTTTCTAGTTCTACATATTATACTCTCATGATTCTTCACAGTAATTTGTTGTGATTACTGGGTATTGAAAATTACTTTCTATAACCAAGTAAATACAAATAAAAGAAATTAAGATTTAGGTTTCTAATAGAGCTCAGAGAAAATTAAACTTTAACTACAAATGTCATCTAGAAGTAAAAATATGCACAGTTAGCATAATAAACAGGAACTTCTTATTTCCATTAAGTACTCGGGTTTACTTTATCTGGCCATTTACTACTGTATATCAAAGTTTCATTAAAACCAAATAACATACTTCGCAGCAAGTTTATAGTTTTCCAAATCTTTCCTCAAACGCATATTCTCAGCTTCAAGTTGCTGGTTGCAGGTATACACAGTCGGAACCAATCCAGCATCTTTGGGTGTGAACACGCCTCTCTCTATGAATTCATACCTAGTAGAAAATAAAGGGAGAGAGATTTTATTCCAGGTTTTCTTTTTCTCACTTCACTGATGTCCCTTCTCATGCTAACATTTACCTAAACTAGAATCACAAAGGTATTTATAATCTCATTAACAATTAGTAACAAGTACTATCCCACCACACTGTGTTCTATTTTACTGCTTTTCATTCTAAAATGTATTATTTTTCATAAGTCAAAAGACATGTCCTGTATAACACAGTACTTCAATTTAAACAATTGGTTTTTTCTTCCTTTCTTCCAAATAGCCTAAATAAAAGCTTAAGTAAAAGACACACAAAAATATTCTTGTTCAAATGACATTTGTATATATTCACAGTCCTTTTTATCTCATATGCTCAAATATATGCAATATATTTTTTTTTTTTGAGGACTCAAATAAGATGACAAAGCTCTGGATAACCTGGATGAATAATACTATGAGCTATCTTCAACATGGGATACAGAGCTCACCTAGGGAAATATCTTCATTCCTTCCTGTTTACTTATGTTGCCCTCTCATTTAATTCTATTAACCAATATTTACTTATTTTACCAGCCTCTGAGAAAACAGGATTTCATGATATAGAAGCCTGAAGGGTGCTTTAGGTAAATTAGTGCACAGACTAATGTGTATTTTGTGAAGTAAGAGGGAATCCGGAGCAGCATTAACGCTGTGTAGCAACCTAGGCATCTCCATAGCCCTGAGCAATAAAGTCTACTCAGTCAGTCTCATATCTTTTAGGACTATCCACCTTTTGGTGGGTTGTCAGTGAAGGCTAAGAACACTCTAACAGGCAGTAAAAAAGACATAGGTATTGAAACTATTCATTTTAGGCTTAAAGGCATTTCAATACAGAGCAACTTCAAGTACCTAAGTATATTCTATATTGAAAAAAAAATAAAATAAAAAAAAAGAGTGGTGATATTAGAATGGATTCAGAAAAGCTAAATTTGATCAAAAAAACATGACCAGAAGATAAATGCTTTTGCAGAATCATGCTTGCTCCAGGAATAAGTTATCAGTATTTTCTAAAGTATGTCCAGAGACGTCAGGATTCAAGTCTACATATATGAGTGTACGATACTTCCGCGCAAGCAGACATCATAGAGGTGATTCCAGAGTCCAGTACATGTATGCACAAACACCTATTTATCCCAGAAGACCTTCAGTTGGTATCAACTTTTACAGACCTACTAAAGACATTGTGCACAATTGCAGCCATGATACCAGTTCAGCAGAGGTTCAATGGAGCTGTAAGTAATTTATATCAGACAAAGACTACAGGCTCACATTCTTCCCTGCTGATCTTGACTGCAGCTGGAAGATGTTCTAGATGGGAACACACTAGAAGGAATAATATGAACATTATTTGCCTTTTCAAGTGCTTCCCACCCCCAATTAATGAAGGACAGAAAGAAAAGAACAGAAGTAACTTGAGATAAAAATTATACTAAATTATACTAAATGCTACCTCCTGCAGTTGGACTCCTGCAGCAGATCTGAAACTTGAAGACAGTAAGCACAGCATTCCTAGACTGATAAAGCATGTTGCAGAAATAAAAAGGGTTTATAGAATAAGGTATTCTTACTTGACAAACAACTTTTACTTAACACCCTCCAAAAAATTCAAGGGAATGCTCGTAACCTACATCCAAATGACTTCCTACGCTCAGCTACTCACCTGCAGTCTGCGGATACTTCTAGAAATGCTCATACCTATGAATTAAGCTGTCACTCACATTCACCACCAGTAAATGAAAGGTTTTTGAAAAGTTAAATGAACACATCCAAAGCAAAATTAATTCTATCATCACTTCATTTGCTTAAGCAAATTACACCAGCAACAGGCTTTAATAGTAAGGAAGAAGCTTAGTCATTTTCTTCTTTTTTTTTTTTTTTTTAAATAAACACTGACTGATGATCAGGTCCAATTCCTATTGGAAATATGGAAAATAAGGGCACTTTTCCTTGCAAATCATCACAATCCTACATACTCCTCTATTTATCAGAAAACATTCTCCACTGAACGCCCTAACTGCACCTCATGAAACCCATCAAATTTCTGCACGAAGACACATCAAACATGGATAATTGATGAAATTAGCCTCCAGCAGAGCTAAGAACTCTGAAAGACAATTTTAACGAAATACAATTAATACCAATAAATTCACTATGCCCTTGTCTAAGAAAACTACTAAAAATGAAGGCTTTTGTGCATGTAATAGAAACTGAATAGAAAACCACACAACAAAATTGCATTGTGAACTTTCATTATCTCTCATCACCCTAGTCCTGTAAAACTTGTAGAACTTCTACATACCTAACCAACTGCCAAATAGCTATTGTTCTCACTTCTTTCCATCAGAGAACTGTGATGCAAATTAGTTAGTTCCGTGCACACACAAGCTAAGCTTTTCAGAAGAATCGAGTTATTATTCTTGAATCACTATTTAAAATTAACCAAGAATCTGGAAACCTAAGGAACAGATGGTCAACTATGATTTTATGATCAAAGCCCAGTGTAGACTGACTAAAACGAATACATTATTACTATATACATCACATTGAAATCAACTTTCTAAGAGTTCTAAAGGAATCAGCTGCGGAGAGGCCCTGGAATAAACTACTATGTAGCTCAGGATAACCCTTTACCAAGCAGTAACTCACCTAGAGATGCAGTCAGGGACTAAAATATCAACTTTTAGCTTTTACAAGAACTTCTTACTGAAAATTATAATTCCAATTGATAACCTCTTAAACAGTTTCAACAGAAGGCTAAGAAAGCACAACAGACATTAATGTGACCACATGATTTCAAGGCCAAAGAGAACAGAGAGCAGAGGAAACAGGTCTCTGTGAAATAAACAGATTGTTTCCACTGTCTTCAGGGAGTTGTGACGTGGAGGATTTTTTCCATTTTCTCCATTTTGCAAAGAAGATTTTTTTTGCAACGATTCTACATTTGTGCTCAAAGAAAATATAGTAGTTTTGTTGCATGTGCTCTGTTATGCACAACCCAAGCAATCTTGTCAAGGCATACACAAGACAGACATGGCTTTTAACCTTGTTTCATCATGTAAGTTCATTCATAGTTTTAACCACATCAAAAAGAAAAGAATTTTCAATTCATGTTTCCATAATTAGTCTGCAGCTCTTCTTTTACTCACATGCTGAACCACTGCCAGGTCTCTAGGAACATTTAGTCAAGAGATTACCAGTCCAATGAGTGTACTAATCACAGCGATAGCTCCGTGCATATGTGTGAACGGCAAATGATTCATCTGCTCATCAGACTGGCAACATGCTGCCAGAAGCGGGGAGCTCTTTGGGATTAGGAGGTATAGACTGTCAGATGCATGAATTTACAGTTGATCAGCCCTTGCACTTCACACTCTAAAGCTGTCAATCCGATATCTTCAATAAGCAACAAGAGAACTATAAAGTCCTTTATATCGAAGCAATAGAAAATGTAGTGGGTAAATAAGATATTCTAAAAATCATGTAAGTCCAATTTTAAGTTCCTTAAAGTATAATTGAAGGGAAAAAGTGTATGTACAAAATCACTACAAGTGTGATAAAATTATGCCTTACATCAAAGAAAAAGAGGGGGTTTGGCTTAAAATAAAACATAATCACATCATGACATTTTATGCAGCTGGATAGAATAACAGGATGTTTTCTCAAACTCTGAAATAAACACAGATAATTTGGTCCAAATTAAGTGACCTTTAGATCTCAGACAGACAATTATTTCAAAGCAAGCCTTTTGATAAATTTTCTCTACGTTAATTAATTTTTCATTTTAAATTCCATTAGTTCTTGATCACCACAGCATGAGAGTAAGAGCACCGTCCCAATACATAATGAGGAACCTGAGTACACTAATCTGCTCTCACTGTCATTAATATTGTAAATTATCTATTTCAAACCAACATGAAACATTTTGAAATAAGGTATTAATGCACAAAAAGTCTCAATACAGTAAGATTAGATCCTTACATGCTGAGCTCATTTGTAATGCTACTGGAATTAAAATTATTACTTAGGAAAAAAAATATATGTACAGCTAAGGATTTACAAGATAAGGCCTGCTAAGACTTGCTCTAGCTCCGTTAAAAAGCAATCTGAATTTTGCCACTGATATAAATTCGAACTCTAAGTGCTTCAAAGAAAGCTGTAGTTCCATAAAAAGGTCACTATTTATATCTGTCTAGCATTAATTATCTTTTTCCATAAAAAACTGTTAAACTTCTTCAAACTTAATACTATTCGTATCAGTTCTTTTGTTCAAAAAGAATACAGTACTATAGCACTCCTTCTCCAAGGAACCATTTAAGTTACAGTTACGCTATCAAAAAGCAGATCATTATTAATTCCAAAGGCAATGCCCGATTAGTGAGCTCTACACTAGTAAGACCACAGCCTTGCAAACGACAGCAATGATCCCCCATTAGGGAATATTTCTGAGAAAATTTAAGAGCTTCAAGGCTTTTATAGGAAAAAATAAGATGTTTCTAACTTTTCAAATTTAGTCATTTTCAGATTAAACAATTTCAAAAGACCTTATTAAAAAAATCTCTGAACGGCTCACGTTTAAAGACTGTCTACAAGGTAATTCAAGGAGAGGTGTTTCCATTTCTCAGAATCTTCCCAATGTAATTTGTAGATTCAAAGCAAGCTTGTAACTGAAAGTGTTTCAATAGAACTTCATGACAAGTGTCATCTTTTGCTCCAAAATAATTTGGCTCTCCTCTCAAGCTTTGTAGCATGCCTGGCACATCATTCTTAATTAATACTGAACAAAAGTATATATCCTGGGGGGATTCCATATATGAAGAGAGTGGCTGAGGAAGTGGAGCATTTAGACAAAGCTGTACATTTAAACTTTTGCACAAAGTATGGACAAAATCCCTACAACCTATAAAAGACGTGAAAAAGAAGAGAGCAATAGATCAAGAGTTTACTCTTCTGATTACTATATGAATTAAGTTTTAAAAAGAAAAAAACAAACCAATCATATAATTTTGACTGCTGTACCAAAAATCAACAAGTATCAAAAATTTTGTTTATTCTACTTAAAATACAAGGAAGCGACGAAGAACACCCAAACCTACCCAAACAATCAAGGTGCAAACACTATAGCATACTACAAAATATTCAGTTTTTACGCAAGCATCCACATTCTGGAAAGCAAAAAAGTAACAAAACCACATGATTTCTAAGCACTACACTGCTGAAATGAAATGCTGATCATTTTTCATTGGACTCATTTGAACCACTGATGACTTCTTCAATATAGCTGGTTTCTAGTTTTCATTGGTAGTCAGTGGAGAGAGAAATACTCTTGAAAAAACTTAATTGAGTTCATTTTGTCTTAAAGGAGATGGCTTAAACAACTCAGGTGAGCTGCATCCTGAAAATGAGCGTTTCTCTTCACTGGTCACAGAAGAGGCCTAACGTGATCACTTCAGGCTCGTAAATGTCTAGAGTTAGGTGAAATGCATACAGTGCTTCAAACATACCCATTTAGGAGCTCCCTGGAGTCAGCTTTCTTGAAAGTCTGTCCTTAAAACAATAGTTTGTGTCCTCGTTCTCAACATGAATATATTTATTTGGTAAAACACCGTGTACTTAAGAACAATTTGTATTCAGAAGAGTTTTCTGGAAATATATCCTGAAATACTGGAAATATTTGAATCCTGAGCATCTACTTCTTAATTCTTAAAGTAACACGGTCACTTAAAATATTTTACCATTCAGTTTGGAAGCAGTCAAGGGTTCTGGACATTCCCAATCTGACCAGGAAATTGCAGAAGAAGTCATCCATCGCTTCAGGTATTTCAGACACTGATTTCTCAGAAGCCAGAACTGATTGCAAAGCCTGAAATTAAAATTTGATAATTGTTATTAAACCTATAAGAGAAATGTAATTATGTTACCTTCTATTTGCACATCTACTGGAATACAGCTGAATGTTTCCCTTGTCTTTATTGATCACATCTGTAAGAAATGATCCTTCTAATGTCAAGATCTGTGAAAGATTACAGAGAATTAACTCAAAAAATCACCTGATTGAAGCAAGTATTCTGAACCTCACATACTTTCATATGGGCTTGAAACTATTTCAACTGATTGACTATCTTGTATCCCTGACCAGAGAGAAAACATTAGTTCTCATACTCCTGTACCCTTCAGCAACCTTCAGTACTACTGATAAGAAAAATCAGTACTTCATCTAATGAAAAATGCTGAAGTCCAAGGTGATAGAAAAATGCCTTATGTTCTTTTTGTAATGATGCATGCAATGGAGAGACTGAAAGAACTGCATCTCCATCATTACATCTCTTACGAAGTTTCACAAAGATCAATTCTACCTCTTCTTCTCAACATCCATATGCAGACACTGAACGAAGCTGCCAGACAACATTGCTACAAGTGTTAGCACAATGCAGATGGTGCAACAAGGCTTCATATGCAGCTCCTCCAGTGCCATCAAGATAGACAGCTATTCAGATAAGATCAGCTCATGGGTCAAGCACAGTTGCCAAAAGCAGAATCAAAACAAAACAGAGCAATCGTACTACAGAGAGAGAGAAAAAAAATCCCTTTCACAGCTTTTTGTTGCAATGCAAATTTTTTTTCCTTCACCCAATCCCATCCAGCCCACTCAGAGCATAGCTTGATATTAAGCTCCCCTAGAGAGATTTCAAGATGCAGGGAGTATGAAAAAAGTAAAATATAATCCCGTCTGTGACTGCCCACCCCTCCCCTGGCAAAATAAATTTAAAGATAACCAGATGAGAGAGACTACTGCAACTTGGCAGCCAAAGAGATGGCCTTAATTCATTCAGACTTCAAATGGATTACAGTGACTTGACATATCTAAATGTGAAGCTCTCAGCATCTGGGAACTCCACACAGGGCACAATGCTACAATATACTTAACAACACAGGCTACTAAGACAGATACTGCACTACACACGCCTGCCTCCTGGTGAAAGGATGACAGAAAAAATCTGGGCTTGACAACTATCACTTACAGCGCTCCTGAAAGCAACTCAGATTCTATGATAACATGTGCTACATATTAAAAAAAATAATAATAAAATACCAGTGTAGTGAACTGATGAGAAGTAGAAACAGCTTCCACAGATGCCTACCTTCTTTTCATTTCAATACTAAGGAAACTGAAAAAAAATTCCAGTGAGATATTCATCAAGACACGCTAAAGGCTGTGACTGCAAATTATTTCTTCTATCCATTTTAAAAAAGAATCTGTAGGCCAGAGATTTTTGATAACTCCATCCATTTATGGCTTATTCATGTCCTTAGTGGGAGCTCTATTAACATGACTGCATACATTACCTGGACACAAAGGCATTCCTCTTGATAAAATAAAAACACTGGGAAAATCTCATAGCCATTTTGTATAATACAGAAAATGTTGTGTTCAATCCAAGCAACTTACCTAATATAAAAAGAAAGAAATGTATGTGTACCATCAAGGCCATGTAACGCTCTATTATGAATAATACAGTATGCCAACTGCAATGTAATATTTAGCATATTTTCATTACTAGAGATACAGTGCATCAGACAGGTCTATTTTCTAATTGTGGTAAGACAAGAACCAAAGAGAGCACATCTGTAGACATGCGGCTGCATCCCTTTTCTTGCTTCTTTTCTTTCTTTATTCTAAGTGAGGCAAATGTCTAATATTGTTGCTTGTAGCTTCCCAAACACATCTATAAAGGCAGTCTTCGGAAGAAATGACACCGTTTGATTCCTTTAATAAATGGAAATATGATAGGATTTCATGTCATCCGTGCAGAGGAGAATTTATTAGCTAGATACTAGCACTGAGAATCATTTCAGGAACTGACGCCCGAGCAGGGAACAATATAGGGAAAAATGAATGCAGTCTAACAGGCAAGGTACTGGAACAGGGCCTCAGGAAACCAGAATTAAATTCCTAGCTCTTTTAACATAGTCAAACAAATCAGACCTACATAAAATATAAGGTCAATAAAGGGCAATGTGACTTCAGATTATCATTTGGGATATTAAGAAAATTAAGATCTTGAAATAGAAGTGTAGTAGCTGTAACTACTAAAGAAAGTAATTCAGGCAGCTTCCTTTTGTGCGTGGTTTTCCGGAAGTTCTGTATCCTTTTCCTGGGATCCTTATCAGCTGAATTTTTTATTTTAAATGCAAAATATTCTATTGTTTGTGTTTTAAAATACTTTATGTTACTTTACACTGTCTCAAAACAAGGACAACAGAAAAAAAAAAATCATGTCCATGAAAGGACAAATGATGACTAGAATGGGAACAGCCAGCACAATCACTGCTATCCAAAGCACATGTTGCCCAGCACAGCTGTATTTCACCTGCCATCAGCTGCCATTTCACCACCAGACTACGGGAAATGATATTTAGAAATTAGAGCTCCATCCCCCTCATTTCCCTGTTGGGATCCAAACAAAAACATGAACTGTAACTGTTGAAGGAGCCTCACCCAGCTCCTTAAAGATCAGTAGTTTCACTGCATGCATGCAAGGGTCCAGAAGGAAAGCAAACGTATCTCAATATCCCCTGAAGAAACATAGCCTTAGTTCCTACACACCATTTTTTTTTAATTTATTTTTTTAAGGTGCATAGCACCATATCTCTTTTGCTTATGTTTGCTCTTCTTCATTCAGTAATTAATGTTAATTACTTTGGAAGTAAGTTTGAAAATAAGTATTTTTCTTAGATTTTCCTCGTTATACTTGACCTTTTTAACAGAGCGTAAAAGACACTGTAGTTACCCAGTTTAGAAACTGTGGATATTTATAGTCTCTCCATTTGGCGAATCACTTAAATATTTTTGTACGCTCACTTTAGACGTGCCTTCTCTAAACAATTTCTTTTCTTTAACAAAAAGATTTGCATCTTGTATTGAAATGCAATCTTTAATACAGGATTAGGTACACAAGTTACTATGACCAGCAAATATGCACAGTCACTTAAAACTCTATCACAGATTAGCTATACCAGGATAAGGCTGTTACCTAATTTAACCCATTCTAGCCAAGATTAGAAACTAAAAATTGAAAAGGTGTACCAATTATTTTTCACGTGAATACAGCCTTTTACTGTGCTTCTTACCTCAGAGTTTGGATACTGACTCAATATTAATTCACAGAAAACAATGCTTCTAACTTGGGTCACTCAAAGCATCCACTGCAGCACTTGGTTTTTCCAGTGAATTAGGATCAAACACAGTGAGTCACTGAGCCTCACAAAATATACAGTAAACTGTTACGAAAGCTGTCAAGGAACTATGAAGTGTATTAAAACATTTTCTATTCATGTCTTTCTGTCTAATGACTGAAAATATTATTTCCATTTCAAAATTATGGAAAAATACAAAGCTTTGGATGGAAAAATTCAAAGTTTGATCTAAAATACAAAACTGGTCTGTTGATATGAACTAGAAAAATGCACGTTTTTCCTCCATTTTGATGTTAAGAATTATTCACGTAATTATATCTTTTCATTCTTAATCATTTGCTTTTGCAAAACAAAGACTATGATGAGAGCTTACTGATGAGGTTATAAGATAATGGTGACATTAGAAACACAGCAGGGACAAACACTTTTCCATTAGATTGTTATAAGCAAGTAAATTCAGGTAAATCGTA
This sequence comes from Tringa tobata, assembly GCA_033628505.1. Lineage (NCBI taxonomy): Eukaryota > Metazoa > Chordata > Aves > Charadriiformes > Scolopacidae > Tringa > Tringa tobata. The sequence continues at coordinate 946,988 of JAHREE010000066.1, forward strand.
TTTTGGAGAACATGACATCACAATCCTATTGTGTAACTCTATTACATGGCTGTTTTGAAATCAAACTGTAAGAAGTGTCAAAAACTAATGGTGTGAAATGATTGATAATTTCATTGATATTTTGATTTAACATAGTGTAACAGCCCAATCTTGATTTTCAGTTCATCTGTCCTGGTTTGGGCCAGACCGGCCACTGAAATGAACAGCAAACGGTCTCCTCCACCTCTCTCTCCAAGGACAGGAGGGAGTGAGAGAAAGAGACTCATGAGTTTAGAGGAAATTAAACTACTTTGATGAAATCTTAATAATCAAATGAAAAGAACGTAATGAAATATATACAATATATAGAATATCAGTATCAAGCTCCCAGGATGACCATCAGGTCACCTGCAGACACTGAGAAAGCCCCAGACTGGACTCAGGGGCAGGCAGGAACTGGGTCTGGATTCAGGAATGCGTGGATTGGGATCAAAGGCGGATGAACAGACAGAGGCCTCCTCAGATGCCCACCACTAAAGAAAGAGAGGTGGACCCTTTGATCCCTCAGCTTTTATACTGAGCATGATGGAGATGGGATGGAATACCCTGTTGGTCAGTTTTGGGTCACCTCGCTCCCTCTGCTCCTCCCTACCCTCTGCTTCCAACCCTCCAATGGGGCATATAACAAAGTTAGCTGACCTTGGTTGTTATAGCAGTAAGTTTAAGCAAGAGCCTCTCCGCATACCATTCCTTGGCATAATTATAAATAATCAGGTCCTATCTCTCAGAGAGAGAACAGTTTCTCCACAGTATGCCGTTAATTTCAGAGAGTTCAGTTAGTTAGAAGAGCCTTAGCTGAAAATCAAAATTACTGAACAGAAAATTGGTTCTGTTTTACCTCAAACCATGACAATATCAATAATATTTTTTAGCAGAGTACAAGCTTCTGGGGGTCTTAAGCATACACAGTTTCTTTCCTGTGTCAGGGATCACGCTCTCATTCAATCTACTCAGATAAAGAAACAAACCCTAAAATACTGATGTGTTTTCATAACATTAATATGTTTTAAATAATCTATCTATATATTTCTTACATGTATTTGCAATATCAGGTTGTTTATGGAACATAAACCTAACAAAAGTTAAAAGAAGATGAAACCCAGGAAACACAAGTTGCCTTTTCCACTGTGGAATATGTTTACCCATATAAAGTTCTAAAAAACTTAAGAGACAATCTTTTACACACAAATATTTCAGAATTAAAGTAAATTACGATGTGCAAATTTTAAGCCACTAATGCCAACTGAACTACAGACAAAGTCTTAGAATGTTTAAGAAGTTCTTACTAAAATCTGGGCATCTTCAGCCTGCTCTTGAATAGTCTGCAAAGCCTTTGTCAGATCCTCATCATCTTCCTGAAGACTAAATTCATCATCTGCTGGAACCTAAACGAAATGATTTAAAGCTAGGTATCAACATATTTTATACATCTTTCCACTCCCGATAAAACTACCAAAAGTAATCTTGTTCTTGTTAAAATAATATTTTTCTGTATTTAAATAGAATTTATATTACCGAAATATTTATTATAAACTGAAATATCTAAATAGAAATACCTGTGTCTTCAAAAAAGTATTTAACATAAAAATAAAAGTGAAACATAACAAATCAACTGACACTAAATCTTCTCTTGAAAAATAAAGATATGCCTAACATCATCACACTTTACAAAAAAGAGATTTGTGTCATTTCTCCTAGGATGTTTTCGTGGCTGATGAAGTAAAATAAAAGAATGAAACATGAATACTCTACCACATATATCAGAAGATTATCAACTTAGTAAATTACCTCTTCATACTGATAATCATCTTTAGAGTCATCTGTTATAGTAAATTCTGCAGATTTTGTTAAGTCTGAAACAGCTGGTGAATGTGATGAGTTCCAACTTAAACAAAAAAGTATCACAAAACAACCACTGATAAATCTGTTATCACCAATTTCGCCCTTCTTTATGACACAAGACTCTACACTTTCAAGGCTTCTTTCACCCTTTAGGTGAACATGCCCAGCTCCAGTGAAAAATATGTACACAGATTCAAAGTTTTCATAGGAGGCTTAAACACCATTAAAATTTACCTCGTCAGATCTGTCAAAGTTAGAAGTCAGACACTGTTCTGAATTAAACAGTAGCTAAATTCTGCTCTTACCCACACAATCATCAGTTTTCATAGGGGTCTTACTGTACTGAGACTTCTACAGACTTTATGTTTCTAAGCATAACTAACCTCATGCTCTCAGAAAATGTTTTTGCTTTTGTTTTTCTTTTTAATCAAATTCAGATGTACAACTTCAAACACAAGCATCTAAGATCAAACACTGAGTACCAGAAGACCATTTACTGAAGCTGATACAAGTGCCTTAATAATTGCAGCACAACAACAATAAAAAGATAAGGAAGTTTCAAAATGTAAAAATTCATTTGGTGATTATCTACAGTTCTTCCAAATGCTTTAGAGTCAAACTTTTCATTAAAAATAACTACAAATGGTGTAAAATTAAACCCAAATAAACATTTTTCATCCACTAGCCTCACAGCCCACAAAAGTATAACAAAAATATTTTTAGCAAGATATTCTATTGACAGTCTCCCTAGGAAATCAGTTAGCCTACAAATGACCCATGTAAACAAACCAGAAATTAACTTCTGAAGAAAAGCTGGCAATTTAGTACTTCATATACATCAACTTTAAATGGTAACTTCAATATGTAAGAAGAAAAAGAAAAAAACCACAAACATGATTTTCCAGCTTTGCATCAAGTTTCCCAAGCCTGAATTATTCTCCTTAAACACAGACCTTTTGCTACAGTTCTCACAGTACAATATATAGATCTAAAAGTATCATCTGCATTCAAGACCCCAGCATCACAGCATTAACAAAACTAAAAGTTAAATTGTAACCCTCTGGAAGGCTAACAGCTGAAGATCATATCCCAACAAAGGACCCTCATGTTTTAGAGATGTAAGGTTTTAGAGAAAAGTTGGAGAGATGTCGTTTTCTATTGTAAACCAAAAAACCAAACAGGGAAAGTCATTGAGTGAACAAAGCCATAGACTTCAGTAATCAAGTCAAAGCACATCTGCGTACCTCCAACTGTCCAATTAAACTACATGCTTACTATAAAAATTGCATATATAAATAGGTAGCTGGCATGAATGCGTCTTAAGAACCTCCTATCTAGGCTTAGTACATGAAAGCAAATGCCTGTAATACACGTGCCCCCAAATTCACTTCCCAAATTACTGTATCATGGACTGCAGATGTGGAACACACGTCTTCAATTCAAGACACCATCTCTTTGCATCTCAAATTTGACTTTCTGAAAAAGCTTCATCTGCTAACTTGATTGATTCCGGAATGCTTAATTCTAAAACCTGAACGACACAGAAACTCATCTCAAGAAAATGGTTGCTATGCTTTCTTTCTTTCACAGAGGGTAAGAAAAAAGAAGGAACCTCCAAACAACTTGATTTAACAGCCTAAATCTGTTCTCTATTGCACAAGAAGAAATCTGGATTAACTATTCTGACTTTAGCAGGAGGGCAAAGAAAGTATGTGATTCAATGAATGCACCATTGGTACTCCAGGACTATATGTGGGTCCATCAAGGTAAGCAAGGACAAGAGAGATGAAAATAGCTGAAGCTGAGACAGGACTTTCAAGAGCTGACCCAACAGACTTGAGGGACTCAGGCATCAGGCTACCTTCCCGTTGTCTCCCTGCTCCCCAGTACAACACAAGTGTTTTGGTCCTTGCATCAGGGTCTGACCACATCCTAATGGAACAACTCCTAATTCCCGGACTTACTTCCTTCAACTCTGAGGGACAAAAGTTCACTTGAACTGCTCATGACGTAAGAACAGGGAAAAACAGCAAGGCAGGACTGCAAAGCAGGAGGAATAGGTTTCCTTTATTGTTCAAAAAGGCAAGAAGGATGCTTGCAGCAGGCAAGTCACGATAAAAGATATAGTAATACTGACTGACTAGTTAGTCTACAGTTCTAAAAAGATTATTTTTTTAAATTGCATTAAGATAACCTAGCACTAGTTTGCTGAATACACATTCTCTCTTTAAAGAACGAGATTTTAAAAGGTGTGGTCATGTTTGTACAGCCTGAATACTTGGGTACAACATTTTTGGTATGAAGCAAGGGACAACTTCCGTATATATGTACTAATTCCATGTACGAACTAAATATCTGCATACTTCTCTGGAACCTCAGTCTCTGCATTACTTTATAGGACAGTGTTTGTCAACTTCAAATTAACTTAAATAAAGTACATTTAAATAAAATAGTGTACCCAGCAATTTTTCACACCATATTGAGTGATTTGATCAGAGGCTACTTTTTCTAAAGCTAGCATTTGTACGGCTGCAAATGACTCTTCATCTCCCATCTTGACTGTTTCTTTCTGCATTTATCAAATCTTTCAATGCAGAAAGAAGCATCACTGCAGTGATATCCTTGATGAGTAAAACATTTTCAAACACTGTTTTTTTCCTGAATTTTCTCCTGACCAGACCATCCTTGTAATCCATTATGATCTAATGTGTCATTGCAAACAGTTTGCACAGACTAAAATATTACCTTTTCCTCTTTTTTCCAAAAATCATAGCTAGGAGCACAACAAAACTGAAGAATTATTTTTTAAAAGCATTGTATTTTCAAAAAAACCACTGTCAAGTATTTCTTTTAAACACCTGTCCTGATGCGGTGCTTTTTTAAGCACACCACATATTGTGAAGACAGCTGTGCAGTTTCAAGGAGAGAGAAACTGAGGCACAAGCTTGCAAAGGACAACCTTCCACTTTTTTAAAAAATTGCTCTTATATTGGCTTACATCTTAATTCTAGCAAGGCAGGAAAAATTACAGTACTGGTAGGGCCTAACACTTAAGCTCTGATTATTTAGCCTCTCAAACAAAGCTCACAGCTACAAAACAGAATGGGTACAGCTAGTCTGACCTAATGACAAAACTAGAATTCGAGTCCTCTAACAAAAAATTATACATTTAAAAGCCATAAATTCCTAACATAAGTTGCCGCAACTCACTTGAGAAAAGACTTCAAACTGATTTTTTTTCCTCTAAAAGCCATAACAAATAAAATTATGTCTAGGTTATTGTACCCTAATCTTTTATAACTTGGTCATACGCACCACTAAACAAAACCACGAAATGTCTAGCCAGTTACGAGTGTGGCAGACACTGGGGAATTAAAGGAGGACCTTTTACAACAGCACATTGGGACTGTGAGTCTTGTCACTCCTCTGTTGATATTTTGCATTAACCGATCAGCAACTCAAGCAAAAAGAGTAAGTTACGAATTTTAAGACTTGCTTTGACTGCTTGGAGCCAAGGGGAGAGGGGGACAGGAGGACACAATTACCACAGATTTCCTAAGGGTTGCTCGGGGACTCTTGACTCTTCACCAGCATGAAAAAACCATCACACTCAAGCCAGCAAGACCCCATCGTCTCTTCAGGAAACACACACCCACACACATATTGGCCCTTTTTAGCCTCCGGGGGCAATAACCCACAAAAAGCAGCAACAAGGCGGCGGGGAGGGGGGGGTTCTGCTTTTCCCCCCCGCCTTGCTGTATCAAGTAACTTGGCAACCCGTGGGTCTCCCTCTCGGGACGGTCCTGCCCCGGCTCCCCGCCGGCAGCCGGGGCCCACAGGCAGGGCCTTCCC
>JAHREE010000066.1:953096-971773 GCA_033628505.1 Tringa tobata
GGAGGGGGGAGAAGGAGGAAGAGGAGAACACTCCGGAGGAGGAAGGATACTCTGCAGGCAGAAGGACGCCTCAGAGCCCGCCGACTCCGCCATGGCCGTTGCCTCCCCCCCAAGGCCGCCGCGTGGCGCCGTTGCCGGGGGCAACGTCTCGCGAGAGGAGGCGCCCGCCCCATGAGGAGGCGCCGCCGCGGGGCGGGGCAGGGGCGGGAACAACGGCCCCCGCGGTGATTTAATTAAAATGAGCCTAATTTAGAGTTACACTTCACTGTTTTTGCCCCCCACCTCCCGAGGTCCTATCTTTAAGTCGCGGCGAAGTCTCTCTCAGGCGTTTTACCAGGACGGGAGCGGGCTCGGGGCCGGCCGTGAGGGGATGTCCTGAGGAGATCTCCTTGAGGGGATGTCCTGAGGAGATCTTGAGGAGATGTCCGGGGATTTCCAGGGTGGTAGCTGGCGAAGGCGGGAGGGGCCTCGGCGTCCCCTCAGGGCCCTTCCCGCTGGCTTCTGTGCCCTTCATGACTAGAAAAGCCTATATTTTCTTAAAGGGAAGGAAGAATAACAGAAGGGAGCAGGAAACGGCTCCAGTCTCATAAGAAGGGGCAAATTTTTCTCCAGAGAAAACTTTTTTTGTAGCTGAAACAGATGCTTGCTGTTTCACCTGAGCTTGGTGCTGTGGGACTGATGGCTTAAATTAAGTTCATAGAATGGTTAGAGTTGGAAGGGACCTTAAAGACCATTGAGTTCCAAACCCCCTGCCATGGGCAGGGACACCTCCCATTAGACCAGGTTGCTCAAAGGCCCATCCAGCCTGGCCTTGAACACCTCCAGGGATGGGGGATCCACAACCTCTCTGGGCAACCTGTTCCAGTGCCTCACCACCCTCAAGGAAATAATTTCTTCCTGATATCTAATCTAAATCTCTCCTCTTTTAGTTTAAAACCATTAGCCCTCATCCTATTGCTCCACTCCCTAATAAAGAGTTCCTCCTCATCTCTCCTGTAGGCCCCCTTTAGGTACTGGAAGGCTGCTCTAGGGTCTCCCCAGAACCTTCTCTTCTCCAGGCTGAACAACTCAAGCTCTCTCAGCCTGTCCTCATAGGAGAGGTGCTCCAGCCCTCTCATCATCTTTGTGGCCTCCTCTGGACTCGCTCCAACAGGTCCATGTCCTGCTTACGTTGGGGGCCCCAGAGCTGGACGCAGTACTCCAGGTGGGGCCTCATGAGAGTAGAGTAGAGGGGCAGAATCATCTCCCTCGGCCTGCTGGCCATGCTTCTGTTGATGGAGCCCAGCCAGTATGTTGTAGTTTAATTAAGAACAGAAACTTTCTAGGCAAAAGTTTGGGAAAGAAGCTTACCATATCCTACACGTTTGTGGAGAGTACATATTATGGCTCTTAGGAGTTTCAAATAAGATTGCGGGAGTCAACCAAAAATTTTCAGTTCCTTTTTTTCCTTTTAAAATTAAGCTTAGAGATTCCAGACCTAAATTTCCATTGACTTAACGGGCTTTGCATGTGGTATGAACTCAGAATCAGGGCTTGAATTCATGTAAAGTAACTGAAAATAAATGCCCAAAGTCTCTTAAAAAAAAAAAAAGAGAAGTATTAGTAGCTGGTCTGAAAAGAGGGGCACCAGTTTTGCTTAAAGCTTTAAAAAAAAATAATCTAACAATTGAAATACATTGTGAAGATCAGAGAAGGTGGAAGCAGATGAAATTGAATTGCCACATTAAATCCAGTCTTTAGGCCGCAAAAACCAAGATGCAATCCTGCAAGAGGGCCTGTTACCTATGGAACTATTATTTTAGCATTTTCTTTCCAGAGACTGTCGCACAGGGAAGATTAGGATTGGAAAACAATTAATAGGGAAGGACAAAAGGGTCTGTGTCTTCTTGGTTTATTGTAGGAATAGTTAAACAGCTTGATCAAAGCGCACGGGTAATAGATTCCTTAAGAAAGGCTACACAAAGATAGAAACAGATTCAACCATATCAAGAATTAAATCAAAATAAATTACAACTAAAAACAAAAAGCAAGTTTTAAATAGCTATTTTGCTGATTTTCAGGTATAATGTAAGATTTTAGCAATGACAGAGTTCTTCATAAAAGTTGTATTCTCCATTCAGACAGCAGCTAGTTCAGGGTATCTCAGGGCTTGCACTTTCAGAAAGGTCAGATATAGTTGTTGCAATGGTACTTCCTATGAAAAAAAGGTTGAAATGAGAAGATAACCAGTTGTACCATATGTGGAGATTTGCCAGTGTCCTAAAGGACCTATAGAGTTTATTTGTTTGCTTTTAAAGAAGAATCATTTGGTCAGCAATTGTTATTTCCCAAAGGTTTCAACCTCTGTTTGGAAACAGTGTTTGGTTGGCGACTTCCAAACTATTTACGTCATCCCATTGTGACTACATGAATGACCTGATAGCACAATAATTTTCCTTCAAAAGGCATAACAAGCCAACTTGTTTCTCTCTACCTTGTCGAGAGCCACCTCCCATGAATACACTATATTTTGTTATTGCTAAGCTGAGTTCCAAGCACCCGATTCACCCTGCTTTATAGTCTCATAACAGTCTGAGTTATAAATGATTATCATCTTCCAAATGGCAATAACCGATGTTGTTACTGTATTCCATAACTTCTCATGAGAAAGACATGGAGGCAGCATCTGCTGCAGCCTGAGCGTTTCATTAGACAGACCGTTTACTTTTCTCACACAGCAAAGACTAAGCCATGCAACTTGGCCAAATACCTCGGCCAGACGAGTTACAGTATTTGAAAAACAATCATTCATGAAAACTGGACTGCTCCAGAAGTGTCACACACGCTCCCCACCCTTAAGGGCCAGGTGCTTTTCCAGCTTTATACCACCAACTGAGGGACTGTGAGACTCCTCTCTCATTCAGAGCAAAATACCCCCTCTTACTAAATTCAAGAAGCAAACTGACTACAATTCTGACAAGTTGAGTTAAAAAAACCACAACATCCATCCAAGCTACCTTTCAATGACTTTCCCTCCCCTGGAGGAAGATATCTAAAAGGTCCAGTTTATGCACTTCATCACAAGAGAGAAGCAGCCCAGCAAAGGGTTATCTGCCCCACTGACTCTTACACACCCATTTCTGATTGTTCTTCAGGGCAGCTTTTGGGGAGAGGGGACAAGGCAATGTCACCAATTCAGCTTTTTGAAAGAGGACGTAGCGTGTCCAGGAACACTCCACAGACAGTATCGTGGTGACAGTCAAGAGGTCGTTGTCCTCATGGTCATGGTGGAGGCATGGGACCACAGCTGGAAGCAAGAACGAGTTGGCAAACATCTCGTTCCAACTTCTGCTGTGCCATCTGGCTTCCAGTTAGGTGACTGACGTTGAATGTATTTTCTCCGTATAACCATCTGGCAGCGGCTTGTACAACAACGCAGTAACATGCAGAATTTGGCTAACAGTTATCCTTAGAATCGCATCAAGGATACACGCAACACGGAGATTCTGAAACTAAAAAAGGCTTACGAAGAAAGTTTCTTTGACTGCTGGCATTCACGCACAGAGTATTTCAGGTGGGTTACAGGGACTGGGAAGTTACACATCTTTATATTTTGCATTTATTTATTTATTTTACAGAGGTCCAGTAAAAATTTCCAGGAAGGAGAGGGGGGCCCATACAGTTTTTGACAGGGAGTGAACATTGTATCCAGTGAAATGCTCATTCTTGGAAAGTATCAACACTTTTGCCATGTTATGGAAATACGTGTGCTTTTCCAAAATTAGAGGAGCAGGGCCTTTTTTTTTTTTTATTGTTAAACAAATTTAATAAAACAAATGGAGTTGATTAGTACAAACGACACAGTCTCAAAAAGATGGAACTTCAACAAAAATTTCATCTAAAAATGTAAATATTGCCAAATGCAACGTAACTGTAGTATGAAGTGCAATAGCTGTAATGCCAGGTCTTCGTATTTATAAAGGTCACATTTGCAAAGCTTAGGAGCCATAGTAACCTCGCTGGGCTTTAAATATGACAGAATGGGGTGCTTTTAAAAAAAGAAAAAAAGAGTGGGATTTTCATTAAATACACTCCCATGATGGCTTAAATCCATAAATCTTATACTCTACCTCCTGCTGTGCTCCTGTTCAAGGATGTTCAAGCGTAAAGTTCCTTCTACTCATCATGCCACCGGTGCTACCTGGAGTAATTGGGTTGCCTTAATCACACAGCAAGCTCAAATAAGAAGCCCAAGGCATTCAAGAATCATAGAAGCTATGGCAAACCAGTCCAAAGGCACAGACTCCAGAATGCCACCAGAGGCAGGTGCTCAGATGATTCTCAAATAATTTAAACCTAAAAAAGCTGATCGAGAAGAAAAAAGAGGAGGTGTTTTTGAGTGCTAGGAAAAGCAATACTAAAATGCTGGAGGTTTAGGATTCAGAGTTAAGCTGAAGTTATTAAATGTAGTATTCTTTTGTCTCTAGCCTGTAGAAGAACATTCAGCATATAAGCTTCTACTATGTTTCTAGGTATTTCTATAGATTAGATCTAGGATATACTAAGTCTCTGGAAAGAGGGATTTGAGTTGAGATTGCATGAAAACAAAAATGCCATTTTCCCAATATATCGGTACTTCTGTTGATGTTCATTCTCCTAAACATTTTATTAATAGCATAATTAGTATTGGTTGGAATACTAGTTATACTGCTTAATCACTTCATCCAAAAAGCTGTTTTTCTTTGATAAATTCCTAAAATTTATTCCGGCTTCAATTTCACACGTCTTTTTCCACAGGACAGAAAGCGTAAGATAAAGCTCCACTCCAAACCCAACAACAGGTGTGCAAACAGATGTATGAAGAGATTTGACTCCACTTACAGGAAAAATTGGGATTGAACAGTCAAGCATTTTGTCAATAACACAGAGTGACGTCGGTGAGGTGTGATCACACGGCACAGGTTTTTCAGGGCACCGTACTGAGGAGTGCAGGTTTCCCACTGCGGACACTGGAGCTGTAAGGTATACAGTCTAGTCTGCACACTGTCATGTATAATAAAAGAGTTATTCTAGCCACACTGATGCTGCTGTTTCCAAGAACTACAGCCTCCACATCTTCTGCTGTTGTTGCATTTGAAAATTCTCAGGAGCATTGGACAGATGGTACACTATGGCTCTCCATGTACTAAATTTGGGAGTATTTCTGCATCACAGACAAGAATAAATTGTACTAAGAGAGAGAAGAGAGGTGGCATATAGTCATTTTTTATTTTAGAAGTGTAAGTGACCCATGATCTCTCTAAACTCCAGCTTTATGAACACAAAGTTATTTATGCAGCTTATAGGAACTAATGATCATCTGTTCCTGATAATTAGAGGCTTTTCATTTCATATGTTCTTCTCCTCTCACAAACTAAATTTAGTTAATACGCTTTTCACATTTAGGTAACTGACCACAAAGCAGCTAACAACCTCCTGATACAAGCTAAAAAAAAATAATTAATTTATAACTATAAATGACAGTTGTAAAAAGGCAAGCCACCATCCTTAACAGAAAGGGCCAGAGAAAACGAAATGCTGTATTACCCTAATCTGTGCTTAGTAACAGAGGCAAGAACTGAGATGCCACCGTGTCAAAGAACACAAAAGCTAAAGGATAAGCAACAGAAAAAGCCAGCAGAAGTTACTACCTTTTTTATTTTACATCCTTACAAGTCATCTGCTACTTGTTACCCAGGTAATGCATCTTCCCATTGGAAGCCTGAGTCTCACACTAATGAGCGCATGCCAGAATCATTTTAGCTTGTTTCTGGCACAACTTTATTTTGAGATAGAGAGAATGTATGCATGTGTCCACATTCAGACCTGACATGACCAAGACCTTTTAGGAGCCTTCCAGTATCTGTAGGGCCCTTCAGGAAAAATGAGGGACTCTTTATCAGGGAGTCTAGTGAATAGGATGAGGGGTTACAGTTTTAAACTGAAAGATGGTAGATTTAGGTTAGATATTAGGAAGAAATTCTTTACTGAGACACTGGAACAGGTTGCCCAGAGAAGCTGTGGCTGCCCCATCCCTGGAGGTGTTCAAGGCCAGGCTGGATGGGCCTTTGAGCAACCTGTTCTGGTGGGAGGTGTCCCTGCCCATGATGGGGCAGGGGGGTGGAACTCAGTGATCTTTAAGGTCCTTTCCAACGTAAATCATTCCATGAAATTATCAAAGTCAGATTAAAAATATACATAAAGAAACATATCTAGCAAAAACAAATTATTCAAAACTGTTAGATGTTTTGAGAAAATTAACTTTTCTCCTTGCACCCAGTCCTCTGTTATCTGTATCTTTATCAGCTTAGCATGAAAGACTTCACTTCTTTTTGCCCTTGTTTCCCCAAAACACGTTTGCCTCTTCTTTGCTGCTTTCCTTTCTTGGACTCATTGCTTCCTTTTTGCTTTGGTTTTCCCACTTCTGACCAACCTTCTTTGAAAACTGATCATTTCGTGTGTGTTTTTAGCAGATTTCTTCAACACATATCTTTTCAAAGATACACCTGGAGGATACTCTATATTCCTGTTTCAAGAAAGCAACTAGGAAATTAAAAATAATAATAATAAAAAAAAAAAGGTCTGAGTGGTCACAGAATTTGATGCAAGATGGGCAAGGACTAGCAGGAGATTTGTAGCCAAAAGCAACTTTTGCTACCAGAGTATTTAGCCAAGCCTTCCCTAACTGTTTAAAGCCAACTGCGTTGATCGAGACCAAGCATGGACTTTTAACTTCCTGTCTTCTTTTGTTTGTTCTTAGTGCAGCAGCATTTTCTCACATGCATAATATGAAGCTATAAATAAATACAAGTCAAGTCATCCCCCTCTAATCCATCTTAACTCAGCTGAGGGTGGCACTGTACACTAATTTCTGTATATTAGTGCATGCCAGATAACGCACAGTCTTTATGTCCATCTTTTTACTTTGTTAGTGTTAACAGAGATGTAAGACTTTGGGCAACAATTCTGTAAAAATCCAGTATTTTGTATAAAAGATCATTTTTTTGGATAAAAGATGATTTTTTTAAAAGTCTTTTATATGCAATAGTGATTGCAATTTGTGATGTGAATGAAGCATTTTATGGTTTTCATTTTCATGTATCTCTGATGAAAGCAATAGTACAATATTGACAACCTATACTTAAATGTCAAAGCTTTGCTTTCTGGGTTTTGTAATATTTTGTTTAAATATTGAAGTGCCACAAAATTGAAGTCTGAAAATGCTATGTTTAAGTTCTTTGCTTTTACCTTCATATTGCTTATAGCACAGCCATAACTTTTGCTATCAAGCCATTTGTTCATTTTTGGTATAGAATAGAATGAGTAAATACGGGTAATTCAGCTTCTCTTAAACACTAGCTAGATCTTGGGCACCCTGCATCGCTTTTGAAGGTGCCCAAAGTAGTTTAAAATGTTCTAGTTCACACACTAGAGGCTTAACTTAATATAAACTCTTACTGTAATTCACGCTACTTTATACTTTGGATACATTCCCAGCAATTTAGAGTCAAATCCCTAAGATCGTCTGCGAATCTAGAGAGACCTAAAGGCATCCAGGTGCCTGAAACCAAGAGGAATATCCTGAAGGTTTTCAGGGACTGTGAATCTTTAAAAGCGGCTCTGCCAGCTTCATCCCCTTTCTGAGAAGGGCCGTTGCAGTGCCACCGTCTAGAAGAGGCTTGGTCTATACGGGCCCCTACTACTCTCCAGTCCACTCCTTGACGTCAGGGCTGAGGTACCCAAGCCCTCGAGAAGGATGTCATTTCAGATGGAACTCTTTCCGGCGCTGTGTTTTGACCAGATGAGACAGTTCCTTGCTCCGTGTGTTGATCAGTCTACAGCCATCCCCAGGCAGCTAGCTGTCCAAAACATGCACTTGACAAGGCAGTCTGGGGACTGTGGATCCCTCTCCACTGGTCAGGAAGAGAGAAATGTAGCCTTACTTTTAATAGTAGTTTATTCCGCTGGAAGTTAGGATGATACAGCTATTTAAGGAGTACAAAATTGATGGCTAAATTAACCAGATTTTTTAGCAAATACTTCCCCTGTAAAGGCATTTCTGACCCTTCAGCATATCTGTATCAGAAGAGAAGAATGAGAATTGAGTTCCCTCACCTAAATTCACCTCTAATAACTTCTGAACATATACTTTACTGGGACATAATACAAGTGTCTTTATAGAAGAACAGGAGCACCTGTCTGACCATCTTCTCCCTAATGGAAGATCCACAACTCACCTTGCTCTGCTTTGTAGAGTTGATCGCTCTTTAAATGGTTCTGTTCAGAAATGACACTTCAATACCAGCTTGGCGATGTTCCGTGTCATACCTACTGTAGGTAGATATGGTACGCAGAGGAAACATTACAGTTTGCACAAGCTAGCAAGTGCAAATCAGAATTTTGAACATGACAAGTGACTACAGTTGTAATTCCCACCTTTGCAGAAAGTAAGATCTTGCTTTGAAGAAAAAAAACACCCCAAACTTCGTGGGCAAACCCCATCCTTACAGGTGAAGTTGGGTTCTGAGCTCTGTCAAGAAGCACCCACTGAAATTGGTGAAACATGTTGACTACAGAGTCAGCAATTTAAAAATCTTTGTGTATAGCATGCCTGTAGACATCAGCCACTGGTTTTACTTACTGCTGAAGGCAAAAAGGCCAACCCTCAGTGAAATCAGATGAGGTTTTCCTACCAACTTAGGATGGAGCCGGGCTGGATCTAAAATACCTGAACCAATAACCTCCATCAGTCACAGGCTTTCATCGTCACAAGTTAAATCACTGGCATTTTGGAAGCTACTTGTTATGTTCTTCTCAGCGGCCACAGGGCACACTGAGTTACACAAAGCTTATAAAAATAGCAAGAGCTACAATGTGATACTGCCTAGCAAATCTAAGGCTAAGGAAGGTAAACTTGATGGCAGCAATGTTTCCTTCATCCCTGCATTTTTCAAATGAGTTTTTTCCATACTTCATAAACACGTGGCTAAGTCTGTTTCCTCCTAATTTGTGCATGAATCTATTATATTAAGACAGTGTAAAGAACCTATTTCTTACATCTGTAAAATATCCCATGGGTCGCCTTACTTTGTGCGAATGAAACTGCTGACATTTTGGCAATTAGATTACACAAGAAAAAGATGATTTGCGTTAAACAGCAACTCTAATGAAAAAGTGTTGAAACATAACCTTTCCCCTCCCATCTTTTTCATGCTGAGCATGGCCAACAAGATCAGTGTAATTGTGATGTCCAGCCCAAATCCTCTTATATCTGAAAGAGGACAGATAAGACCAAACAAAAGTCAATTTTTTTCTAACTACATCAGCGAGTCTAATTAAAAAATATTATCATTCCTCTCAACTGTTGCTAAAGAACAGCACTTTGAAACACAGGAGAAATGCAGGAATAACCTCTACACTTTGGACACTAAGTTATCAAACAGGCAAAATAGCCTGTTTATGATGGTTTTTTGGAAACTTGCCTTCTTCATGGCAAGTGGCGTAACACTCGGTTTTCTATACAACCCTAAGCTGCTTAATTAGACATTTTCAGATTTGACATCTTGCTTGCCTCAGTTTCCAGAGCCCATCACAAATGAGAACTCCCCGTATGACACTGGGCTCACAGCACGACAGGACTTGAACAGGACAGAGCGAGCTGGTATCTCAAGCTCCAGCCTTGCTCTCATTGCCCAGCTCTAAAATGGAAGTCAATGTCCTCTAGCCCACTTCGGCCCTTCCCCGACACCCTCAAGTGAATACTTCAGTCCATATATGAAAAGAATTGTGCCAATTAAAGCACTTTTGCCCGCTTCGTCATCACACAGAACCCAGTCTCTTAATTAGCATTTAGCACTACCATTAATGCAAATTAATACTGACAAGTAACAATGATTCTTAACATTGATGAAGTTGGTCCCCACGTCTAGGACTGACAGCAGTGCCGAAATAAACAGACCAAAAGCTTCACTCTGAAAATCCAGTCTGAACTGGCTCTGAAAGCTGGAAACCAGCTCTGGACCCACATTTCACAGATGGACTTTATCAAGTCAGCCACAGCCTCCAATGCCCGAACATTTATTCTTGCACACGTGTGCAAATCTAGATCTCAGCTTCACAGCTTAGTCCTCCTTGGAGTTATCAAACAAGATGACATTTCATTGCAAATGTACTTTTATATGGTTGTTAGGATACAGCTTTGTTCACCACAGCTAACCAAGCCATCTCAATTCATCACGCATCCTCTGTACCATAATTTGTTAATTAGAGAGACTCATCCTCTCTTACAGTATTTTTGTAACAGCCTTCCTCCTAGGCACATATTTAATTATCTTTCTGTCACTGTACTGTATCAACTTTATGTTTCCACTGGTCATAGCTAATTAGGACTGAGTGAGCTATGCTAATGTGGATCTAAAATGTTGATGTTATAAGCAGCTCACAGCCATCTCCCACCTATCTCCCCAACATGAGAGGGTGAGAGGAACCTCCCAAAGAACCAGGACCCTTCATAGCAGCCTCCCTGCTCTCCCAGCCACAGCTTTCTGTGACCCCCTTAAAACTGCCCAGGAGGAGAGACTAAGCAAAACTTGGACCAGGCTCAGCTGGTTTCAACACCAAAGCTTGTACCACAGCCCACATCCAGTGGATCAGACATGAAAAAGCAGCTGAGCAGAGGGTCTCCACATCTGAACGCTTACAGAAGGCACCATTTGACTTGGGTCACCATTAAGCTGTGTGCCATTACCAATGCTAAAAGCCTGTACGAGGAGTGTTGGCTTTGCCCGTAAGAGATCCCTGCTTTTCCTGTAATTATATCAGTGAAAATGAGGGCCCTTAATGAGGATATTTATAATCTTTGTCTGAACCATCCTCTTTACTCTTTAGCCATTATTGTATAAAAATCTTTACCTCCACAGGGAATTCTTACTCCACCTGTGTCAACTCCTCTCAGAGTGTATTGGCTGTTCCTTTATTAGGGGGAAAATTCAAGATCTGTTAAAAGAAAAGATCCCATATGGTTGAATGGTTGTTGGGGTAGGTCCTCATGGAAACTCCCGACAAAGCAAATTTCCACAGACTGAGCATTTTTGAGGCAACCCATTAATAGCAAAAAGATCAAATATTTGTCATTTTCTTCCCTTCTCATCTTGTCAGGTGGTGTCGCGTCAACTTGTCTCCTGTGGCAGTGATAAACCGTGGCCACTGAGGACACATGTATGTCACCCACCACTAAAGCAGAGACAGTGAACCTGTAACAAAAAAGGGTTTCTTTTTCCTCCGAATCGGATAAGCAGTGCATGCAGTAAAGACATACATAGAATAGAATCACAGAATATGATTCTCATTATACCTTACCTCAGCTTTCAGCGTGCTGACTCCCATAGTTGGATCTTCTCAAGTCGTCTCCGTGCATCACAAATTGTCCTGTTATTTAACAAGAAAAATATTTTTTGCTTGATGCTTAGAAAAAGGAAGGCGCTTCTAAATTATCAGATATTTGGGTCTTAAGTGGGAGGCCATTTTGTAGCTCACGCCTTGAATTAGTCACAGTATTTCCCCAAGGACGTTGTGCTACCCAGTTTCTCCCCCAACCAGCAACTTTACAAATTGACAAACTATGAGAAGGGCTTCTGCTACAGCATGAAGAATCAATAGCTGTCTACTTGGATAGCCTCAAAAAGTGCTTAACTTTTAATTGAACGCTGGAAAAGAAATGGCAAAGCACAAGAGCTCAAAACAGCATGAAGCCTGCATAATTATCTTTCTCCTTGCAGTTCCTATGCAGACTGGAGACTAATTAAACACATGTGCAGGCTAGAAAATGATTTGCAAAGATGTATCTTGTGTCAGTTTGCAAGTCCGGGAACCAGAAGGAAAGTACTAGCAAGGAACAGGAGCCACTGCCAGCTGTCTTGCACGGCCATTTTCACTAGTACCTTAGCTTTTAATTTCACTCATGTAGAGCAAAGACAAATTAGATTTTTAATCTGCTTTGCAAGGAGATGAGCAAAGTTCAGGACAATAGTGAGCTCAGGCCCCAGGCTTCAAGAGTTCTATAAACACATATACAGGGGTTTGAAAGCATTTTAGTGCTAGCTTTATGGGCTATACAAATATTATTTTTCATTATAAAGCTACCTGTCCTAACACGACCCATTCATAACATTGAAGCAAATGATAAAAAGATTTTTTTTCTCCCTTCAGTTGCAGAAAGGCAAAACCAAATAAAGCTTTCAGTCTTAAAACCCATTCTTTGGTATTTATCACGCTAATAAAAAAAGCCTAAAATATCTATTAAAAAAACCCCCATATTTAGTAAGGTATTTCTCCAGCATTCAACCACTACCTACCTCTCCTCCCTTCTTTCCAGGAGAAAAAAAACCTCAGCCTGCTTACCAGGGCCTTAAATCATGTCTCTTTTCATGTCCAAAGTGAAAGCACCTGCTCAGGCTGGCTCTCAGCTGGCAGGATTGAATTAGAGCCCAGCAACCATTGCCCTAATAGGAGGCAATATGATTAACGTTAATTTATTCACATCAGCATTGATCAGAAGCAGTTACTGAGTATCAGGAAGACATTGGGATGTCAGTACATGGCGTTCAAGGCCAATGTAATTACCACAGAAACGAAGGGTGCTGTGATCAGTCCAAATAATGGTGTGTAATTATAATGGAAAATTCTGATCTTTTGTCGTTTTCGTCCCACAGGCACCGTCTGAAGATCCATGTTGTTCAAAGGGTTGTGGTTTCTGTGAGTCGGGAATCCAAAAAAAAAAGTGTCAGCTCTAAAAACTGTAGCTGGTGAGTACATTTTTAAGTGTGATGATGACAGGCTTCAAATGCTGTTTCCCACCAGTGAACCACTGTAGGGCAAGAGGAAGGAGACCACACTGCTCCTAGATGGTGCTGTTCCAGGCTTTCAAATGCCTGCGCAAATTAAAATGAAATTTTAAGTATGATATGGCTCTGCACAGCCCTGGCAGTGTAGTTCAGTGACACTTTGGGATCCCAAGAGGGCTGGTGGAGCACGACTGCAAGACTTTGGATGTGTCGGCCTCCCCCATAAAGCGTTAGTTCTAGATATCCGAAAGCTGAAATCCCACACGCAGAGGGATGCCTTCCTGAACACACGTTTGCTGCGAGAGGGGCTGTGGTAGAAGTTGGGAGGGGAGAAATCTTCCAAGATGAATGATCCTCACTGTGGCAAATACCACACTCAGATTCAGCTTGGTGACTACCAGCTGGCCAGATGTGGGCCACTTCATGCCATAAAATATCCCAGAGCGGTCAGAGAGTAACACTTCTCATCTCAGCGTGGTGAGACATCCGCTCTGGGGGAACTTTGCAGGGCCTGGTGGTATATGCTCTATTGGACTGCTTCGTGTCCAAGAGCCAGCAATGTGCCGTTGTAGCCAGGAGGGCCAACGGGATCCTGGGCTGCATAGGGAAGAGTGTGGCCAGTAGGTGGAGGGAAGTCATTCTCCCCCTCTGCTCTGCACTGGGGAGGCCACAACTGGAATACTGTGTCCAGTTCTGGGCTCCCCAGTTCAAGAGAGACAGGGAACTACTGGAGAGAGTCCAGCGTAGGGCAACAAAGATGATGGAGGGATTGGAGCATCTCCCTGATGAGGAAAGGCTGAGAGAGCTGGGACTCTTTAGCCTGGAGAAGAGAAGGCTGAGGGGAGACCTTATCAATGCTGACAAGTATCTAAAGGGTGGGTTGAAGGAGGAGGGAGCCGGATTCTTTTCAGTGGTTCCCAGGGACAGGACGAGGGGCAACGGGCACAGGCTGGAACATGGGAAGTTCCACTCCAATCTGGGGAAGAACTTCTTTGTGGTGAGGGTGGCAGAGCCCTGGAAGAGGCTGACCAGGGAGGGTGTGGAGTCCCCTTCTCTGGAGATCTTCAAGCCCCGCCTGGATGCCGTCCTGAGTGATGTGCTCTGGGCAGCCCTGCTTTGGCAGGGGAATTGGACTGGATGATCTCTAGAAGGTCCCTTCCAACTCCGACAATTCCCTGTCCCCCGGCACAGCCAGCCCTGCGCTCCCCTGCTCGCACAGCCCTTATAGCTCAGCACCTATAGCTCATGCAGGATGTGCAGCTCCTGCAGGCGTAGCCGGGGCTGCTGCGAGTCCCCATTGCGTGGCCAATGCTGCCACCCTAATGCAAAGCAAAGAACATGTCTGCAGCGGGCAGAGAGCCTCTGTCCCCATCCCTGAGAGCCCATCAGGGAACCAGGCTGGGGGGCACGGGACTGACGGATGGTTTATCTGCTGATTTGCAGAGTTTTTCAAGAATAGGCACAATCAACCTCCTGCAAGGCGCGGGAGTTTATTGGAAAGCCATCCCAGGCTGTTAAAACGGATGCAGAGCGCTATGGGCACGACCCTCGCTGATGGAGAGTGGGTGGAAGAGGCCACTCACCCCCCTCAGAGCCTGCACGGTCAAACAAAGAAATAATAATTCTCTTTCTCACAGTCATATGATGTGAAAAGTCATTAAAAAAAACCTTAAAAGAGTCTCTGGCGGAGCATTAAACTGATGGAAAAGACTTTTTTCTTTTTTCTGTGGTGCCCAGTGACAGGGCAAGAGGAAACGGGCACAAACCTGAATGTAAAAAGTTCCACCTCAACATGAGAAGGAACTTCTTTCCTGTGAGGGTGGCAGAGCCCTGGAAGAGGCTGCCCAGGGAGGTGGTGGAGTCTCCTTCTCTGGAGACATTCCAAACCCCACCTGGACATGTTCCTGTGCAACCTGCTCTGGGTGGACCTGCTTTGTGAGGGGGGTTGGACGAGATGATCTCCAGAGGTCCCGTCCAACCCCACGGGATTCTGTGATTCTGTGACTTAGTGCTGTCATTTTTATCCATGTTAAGACGTTAGGTAACGCGAATATTTTTTCAAAGCCACAGAATGGCTAAAAGAAATGCCCTGGCCTACGAGTTTAATATTTTCGCTGCGTGAATATTTCCCTAATTTCCCCTCCAATGACAATTTCTTCCAAAAAGTGGGCAGAGAAGCTGTTGGGTGGTCCTGCTGCCGTTAGGGAAATGGCAATGCTGACATCTACTGTCGGCAGCGTGGCATCGTCTGCACCATCTGCCCGCCGATGGGCTGTCCCTGGGCCAGGTTTATTAAACAAGAGGTCTAGCTGAGGGCAAACACACAATAAACTAAGGAAGTGTAACCGATGCCGTGAAGCTACAGCCCCGGAGAATGATCCGGGGGGCAAATATTTATCCAAGGCTGAATTGCACCGATCTCATTTTTGCTACGGGGCTAAGGTGCCTTCAAAATATACCTACTTAGTGCAGGTAAATATTTGCTTGCTTTAGGGGACCCACAGGACTCTTATGCATTAGTTCTCTCCCCCTTCTAGATTTATTTTCTCTATTAAGTTTTACACTCTTCCTTTCATCCAATTAGTACTAAAATCTTTTTTTTTTTTTTTTTTTTTTCCCCCGTCACAGCGCAGATAGGAAACATGTTTTATTTCCTGCGGCAGGAAAGGATAAACTGCCAAAAAAAAGGCGCCTTAAAGATTACAAATGAGGCTTATAACAGTGTTTGTGCCTCTGCTGCGGCGTTTGGGCGCTGCGTCTCTAATAACATTTAAGTGACATTCAGGAGCCCCTTGTTGTGTGTACGTTAGAGGAACCATCAACGGGGGGGGGGGAGGAGGGATAAACCTTGAAGCTGCAAACCAAATTCAGTGCCGAGAGACACCAGCAATTAATAGAAACAGAAAAATTGTGTACGGCTGTGCATACATTAAAGAGGATAAGCGGAACCCGCCGTTCCCCCCCACAGCAAAGTGGCTTTCAGTTGTGCGTCAAAAATGTTGTAAAAGTTTACTGTAAGATGAGTTATTCCTGATTACATTTTAAAGAGTGCCCTTATCGGAGCATTCCCAATTATAAGCAATTAGTTTCTTTACAAGCTGGTACTACCAGCCATTCCCGCTAGCATCTCCTCGACAAAGTTACGCACAACGAGCAGCTATTGGTGCAAACCACAAACGGTCTTCTGAAACGATCCTGCAATTTCTGACGTATCTCATCAAAAGCCACTTGGACGGAACAGAAGCTTGGGGCTTGTCTTTCCTCTCGCATCCTTATCGATATGCAGAGCTAATGTGCACAATCATAGAATGACAGAATCATCTAGGTTGGAAGGGACCTTCAAGATCATCTAGTCCAACCATCAACCCAATTCTGACAAAAAAAAAATCACTAAACCATGTCCCCCAGCACCACGTCAACCTGTCTTTTGAACACCTCCAGGGATGGTGCTTCAACCACTTCCCTGGGCAGCCCATTCCAAGGCTTGATAACCCTTTCCGTGTAAAAATTTTTCCTAATATCCAACCTGAACCTCCCCTGGTGCAACTCGAGGCCATTTCCTCTAGTCCTGTCGCCTGTGACTTGGGAGAAGAGACCAACTTCCCCTGAGTACACCCTCCTTTCAGGAGGCCCAGCTGTGGTACATTGGCATGCAACTGTGTGAGATCAACACCTGATGAGCATTTTAACTATAATACAAGGTGTATTTAAGCAGGGGTGATGGTTATAGTGAGGCTCTTAGAAAGAAGACAGCAGCTGGGCTGGTCAGACATTGTTTGACAAAAAGGCTCCATCAATAGAAGAAACTCCTCAGGCAGGTTGGTGATGGTGGGGCTCTGGTATGCTGAAGAGCTTGAGCCAAGCCCCTCCATTGCTCAATTTGGGCTCAAATCATCTTGCTTCCTTTGTTGCTGGCTAGTCTGGAGAAGCAATGTTTTTTTTGTCTCAATCAGAAAGGGGGAACCTCAAAAAAAGCCACTTTTTAGCAAGATAAAAAAAAGGTATCTTACTGAGCTATTCTCTATCCTAGTATTTATATTGCAACACCATCTGCTTCTTGCAGCATGTTTGCTGTGTGTATACTACAAAGAGATGTCTGCTTGGGGGATGGATGTGGGGAGACCAGCAAGGTCATGGTGCTGCCTGTATCCTAGTTGTCTTTTTGGAATAGCTTGGATTTTTCTCTTTGCAGGGGGCTCACATGTTCTTCCTGCAGAAGAGTGCAATGTCTCCTGTTGTGGTGCTCATTTGTCTTAGGAAAACATTTGGAGCCCCTCACTAGGGTGAAGGACTTGATGCTGTGGACACTGAGGACAGAGAAGCTCTCAGGTGAGTGGAAGGGAGTGAGGAGGAGGAAGGACTGCATAGAATTGTATAGGCTGGAAAAGACCCTTGGGATCATCAAGTCCAACCATCTACCCTACTCTACAAAGTTCTCCCCTACACCACATTTAAACAACTCATGAGCCAGCAAGGTTGGAGGCTGGCACTCTGTGGGATCCTGGTGGCCGCAGACCACTCTGCCACCCCTCAGCAATGGGGACTTGAGCCCATATATTGCCATCATGGCTGAAGGTCCCTGGGGAAAGGTGGCATTTGGACAGTCTCCATGAACCTCCAGCCCTTTCCCTGCAGCGCAGGGAGATCCCACCTGCAACCCCTAAGCTAGGGGAGATTAGGGCCCATGTGGAGAAGCTGCTTTGAGGGAGCTGTAATGCTTTCCAACACAATAACAAGTTAAAATCTGGCTGTCTCCAAATAGAAAGAGGAAGAAAGTGTGTAGAGCAATGCTCTTCTGCCCTAATTTGGAGTATTCAGCCCTAACCTCATGCCAGGGTGCTAACGCTAGTGGTGCATCAGCAGAGCGCAGGCAATGTGGTGGTGCTGGACTGGGACTGGCTGCCCTAAGTCTGGTATCTCAGTAGGTTTTGGAGGTCCCCTCCAGCTAGCACCTTCTAACTTTACTAAGGTTTAGGGAAAGTATTTTGAAGCAATGATATAATCCCACTCTCTTTTCGCAGTGTATGAGGTAATGAACATTTTTAGTGCTTAAAGGTGCTGTGAGAAGCTGCAGGGCATGTGTGAATGCCAACGTTTTATGGAAGGGG
The DNA here is from genome assembly GCA_033628505.1 of Tringa tobata. Lineage (NCBI taxonomy): Eukaryota > Metazoa > Chordata > Aves > Charadriiformes > Scolopacidae > Tringa > Tringa tobata. Next base: position 971,065 of record JAHREE010000066.1, read on the forward strand.
TGGTTTTACTGCCAGCAGACTTTAAAAAAAAAAAAAAATCCCTGCAGTTTATATTAATAAGACTGGATGTTATTGCATGTCAGGAGTTATTGTGATTTATAAAGTGCTTCTTACTTGGTGTGTAATGAAAACACTTGGCGCTCGGTCCCAGTTAGTAACAGGAGATGATAGTGGCTTTATCTGCAATAGCCAACTTGACCTGGAACCTTCTATCACTTTTAATGATATTTTAGTGCTGCCTTTTGCTTCCCCCTCAGCTTAGGGTAGCCTCAACTTTCCCAATGTGAATAAATAATAGAATCCTTTTTTTCTAAAAGAAGGAATTTAAGACAAAGGAAGACAACTGCACTGCTTGGTATTAAGGCTCTACACTCGTGGAGCAGTGCCGTTTGGGACGTTATTGTGCAACACTGTGGAGCTGGTCCTTTAATAACATGCTCTGCTTGCTGTTCCCAGGCCTCTCATTCGGGAGTATTATTCTTCTGTTGAGAATTTGACACACATTAAAGATGCCAAAAATATAACAGGGGGAAAAGGGTGGAGATGGGTGTAAGTGGATGGATGGGTCCGGAGCTAAATAATTGTTCCCAAGTGTGCTGTTTTGAAAAACCACCCTGTATTTAGCACCAAAAGTGTATTACTGCAAAATAGCTGTGAGTGGGGGGAAAAAAGAGTTACAGAAGGGGACTCCTTAGGACCACACTAGGTT
>JAHREE010000066.1:991399-1008205 GCA_033628505.1 Tringa tobata
CCAGGCCACGGGGACTGGTGGTACATCTCCAGGGCTGCCTGTATCCAAGTCCAGCAGTAGGTGATTAAGCATCAGTACTGCATGGCCCAGCCAGACCCATCCTCTAAACAACACAGACCCTTATAATGTCATGGGAGGGGAAGAGGTGAGTGTTTTGCAGGGGGTGTTAGGACAGCATTTTTGCATTGATGCGTTTTTTTCTTTTTTAATAAACCTTGAAACTGAGGACTGGATTTTATCAAAATGTCCCTTCTTGCACACCTGGCAAGAGGGAGGAAAAGAGATTTATTTTTTTTACCTGCAGAACATGAAGGAATTAAAACAAATCTGCAGATCTTAAAATCCTTATTACTCCTGCATTCACTCAGAAGCTGAAGCTGAGCGGAGTTTAATTTTAAAGCCCTCATGTCGTACCTTTGAAACAAACATTCTCTTCCTTCTGGTAAATCATTGAAGTGCCACCAATTTATTTTTTAAAGGAAAAGATCATAGGAATCTCCAAGCTCCACACCCTGACTTAAGCATAATTTTGTCCTTGCTGGGATAATACTCCTGTACTTTAGCCGTCGTATACTTCCCACCATAGTAACGCAGGGAACAAAAAGGTGTTGTCCCAAAATGATAGATGCAGTGACAAAGAAATTTTCGCTTTAGCAAAGTTTTCTTTATATGCTTGATACACCAATTTCCAATGGTGACTTTGTGACATTGAATCCAGTGACAGTGAATTTGGCTTTTCTGGGTTTTTTTTGTGTGCTTTTGCTTTTAAAGAAGTTATTACAATCAATGTTATGGAAAAACTGGAAGGTAAGATTTTATTCTTCCTCTACCACCACAGATAATGAAGTTTTATCAACTCCCTTTTATTATAGTAATCTAAAACTGTATCCTGTAATAGGGTCATAAACATTTAATGAAACTCAACGCTGTACGAATAAAAAATTTTTTAAATGAAGGGTTTAGGGTGGACAAAGGGAGAACAAAAGGGAATCCAAATAGCTCAGGTGTCTCTAGTCCAGAGCCTCAGCAAATGATGCTCCTCAACTCCGTGTCGGTGTGTAACCCGGGCACTCTTGCTTAATTAGCATTACTGGAATTTTACCCTGGATTTAAACTTTACCATACCCAAAGTGAGGTGCAGAAATGCAGCCCTGATCTCTATGATATTTTTTTTCCTACTGTTTAAACCCTTTCTGCGGGGCATGTTTGTGGGGACTTTTAATGTATTGTTTCATCATGTACTTAAAACGAAGGGGGTGTTAATTACTCTGACACCATGAAAAGCATAAATACTGCCTAACTGACATTCACCGGTGCGTTTCAAAGAGCAGATGTATATTACTATAGCATGGCAGTTACATTAACTGTGCAATGACAATAGGAAAAACTGATAATAAACATCAAACTCATCTGCCTTTTACCACAGAAGAAAGTTCAAGTGTAGTGGAAAGTTTTGGGGGTTGTTTTGTAAATTACCCCTCACTTTCCTGCTCTAAAACCTTTCACCGGGTAAAGTTTTCAGTTTGGAGAAGACAGCACGTGCTCCCTAATTCTGGCTTTGCGAGAGGCACTTGTGAACCTGCTTTCCTCTTGCACGGGGGATTTTATCATGATACGCTCATGATAAAGAGTGTGAAGAGTTTGGGAGGGAGGGGAATGAGGGATTTATAATGCCCTTCCCGGATGGATCTGGAGAGCAGTAGGAGCTAAAGTGGTGGGAAGAGGCAGAGCCTGTTTTGCTCTGGATGGGATGTTCAAAGAGATCCTCTGCAAACGCTCACAACTGCAAAGGCAACCTCTGTGGTGCAATGGTTTATCATCTGCTTTCAGTCCTTCAAAATGTACACCTAAAAATATCTGTCATAAATTTCGGGTAGCCAGCCTACTGTAAATGATAAAGTATATTCCCTCACTGAGATATTAGACAAAATATGATACTATGGCCTTTGCCATGCCAAAATTGGCTTATAGCGCCCTAAAACAAATAGGCATATATAGGGGTAGGAGTTTATATATCACTTTGGTTTTCTTACTGGCAGACATAAAAATGGCCAGAAATATTATAGTTCCTTTTGTGTAAGGGCTGGTTGATGAGAACTGCTCACTCTCGGCAATGTGAACCTCGGTTTGTGCAGGGGGTAAAATAGAGAAAAACGTTCTGGAATGTCTTGATATTTGTGACTGTGGCCTTGGTTTCATTTGTTAAATACGGTGGTATGAAATCACTGAATATTGGAAACTTGATCAGAATAAGGGAAATGACATTATTCCTTAGTTATTATCCATGTGTTTTTCTTTCACAGAGCCTTTACTAGGGACTTATAGTTTCTGTCCTCTTTTTGGGCTGTTGCCATGCCTGCTGCTAGGGCCAAAAGCAAAAACAAAGATTAAATCTAGGTGAAAATTTTTAATCAAACAAACTTAACAGAAAATCTTAACTAAAAAAAAAAAAAACAACAAATAATTTCTGTTCACTGGGCTGTTTTTTTTCTTGAGAAACCTGAAGACAACAAATGCAGAAATACGTTTCCACAAGTAGAAAACATAACTTTAGGGTGGACATTTTTCAAGTTTGACTGGCAGAAATGAAAATGGAGGGAAAAAACCCAACAGTTTGTGTTTTTAGTGGAAAGCATTCTACCAAATTTCACATTCTTATAGCTGTTGAGGTAAATTGTAGGCACAATTATTCAGGTGCAATAAACTCGCATGCCTTTTTTTTTTTTTTTCTCCTATTCTGAACTAATGATCTTGACAAGTTTATAGTAATTTCTGCTAAATTCTAGCTTTCCCCAATTTTTTTTTGTCTTAGTATGCATGGTGTGGGTTGTAGTCCAAAAGGACTAATGTGATATTGAAAGCAATGTGATGGAAATTTGGAAATTTTATTCTTCATCAACATAGGTTTCCCTTTAGGTGGGCTTTTTTCTTCCCCCTTTGTTTTAGTGAAAATGTGGAACATCATTGTGAGACGGGAAGCTTTAAAGATAACGTGTGATCTGGAAGTGTGAGTGCATAAATTATCAGAGCCAACTTTCAAAATGCACGTTTGCAAGTGTTACAATCAGACACGTTTCGGAAAGTAAACTGCAGTAGTTGTAAGATAAATGGCTCCCCAGAGGAAAACAATAAATAGTACAGCCACGTGCTTACTACACTTTGACTGTGTGTTTCCATTATTTATGAAAAGGTAGAAAGCAAGCTACAATTCCAGAAAACCCTTTGATCAGTGTGTTTATTTTTCAAATACCTTTAAAAATAATAATTAAAAAAAAAAAAAACAAAACAAAAGAGTCATTGAAAGACTGGAGATTGTCTATGGATTTTAAATATGTGTGAAGGACAAAAAAAATGGGATGCGTACACAATTTCCCTTGAAAACTCTCCCTGATATCCATGATACTGCAAAAAATTATTAGACCATCGGAAACTGACTCTTTTTCTGCTCCTGATGTTGCCCTTTCTTTCTCTGTCTTTGCTTCTTGCAAATGTGGATTATAACATCTTTGAGCCTTTTTGTTCTGTGATGGCCATGGCAGAGCCTTACAGAAAATATTAAGTACTGTTACTATTAATGTGTATGTGGGAGGATAATTTAGGTTGGAAGGGATATGTCTGGAGCTCATCTAATTCAACCTCCTGATGACAAAAAAAAAAAGGGCTAATTTTAAACGAAGATATTGGTTTAAATGCTTTGTTGGATTGTGATCAACCTGAAAATTGAAAGGAAAAAGTCTACATGTTTGATGCAGCTGAAAGGAAGTTAGATGAGGGAAAGGCAATGGATGTTGTCTACCTTGACTTTAGCAAGGCTTTTGACACTATCTCCCATAATATCCTCATAGGTATGCTTAGGAAATGAGTGGACAGTGAGGTGGACTGAGAACTGGCTTAAAGGCAGAGCTCAGAGGGTTGTGATCAGCGGCACAAAGTCTAGTTGTAGGCCTGTAACTAGTGGTGTTCCCCAGGAATTAGTACTGGGTCCAGTCTTGCTCAACACATTCATCAATGACCTGGATGAAGGGATAGAGGGTACCCTCAGCAAGTTTGCTGATGACACAAAGCTGGGAAGAGTGGCTGACATACCAGAAGGCTGTGCTGCCATACAGTGAGACCTGGACAGGCTAGAAAGTTGGGTGGAGAGGAACCTAATGAACTTCAACAAAGGCAAGTGTAGGGTCCTGTGCCTAAGAAGGAATAACCACATACACCAGTACAGGCTGGGAGCTGACCCACTGGAGAGCAGCTCTGCAGAGAAGGACCTGGAATTCCTGGTGGACAACAAGTTGACTGTGAGCCAGCAATATGCCCTTGCGGCCAGAAGGCCAATGGTATTAGCATGGCCAGCAGGTCAAGGGAGGTAATTCTCCCCCTCTACTCTGCCCTGGTGAGGCCACATCTGGAGTGCTATGTCCAGTTCTGGGCTCCTCAGTTCAAGAATTACAAGGAACTACTGGAGCAAGTCCAGTGGAGGGCTACAAAGATGATCAGGGGACTGGAGCACCTCTGTGATGAGGAAAGGCTGAGAGACCTGGGTCTGTTTAGCCTGGAGAAGAGAAGACTGAGGGGGGATCTTATCAATGCTTATCTATATCTAAAGGGCAGGTGTCAAAAAGATGGGGACAGACTCTTTTTAGTGGTGTCTGGCAACAGGACAAAGGGTAATGGGCACAAAATGGAAGACAGAAAGTTCCATCTGAACATGCGGAAAAACTTCTTTACTTTGAAGGTGACAAAGGACAAAGGAACAGGCTGCCCAGAGAGGCTGTGGAGTCTCCGTCTCTGTAGATATTCAAAACTCGCCTGGACACTATCCTGTGCAACGTGTTCTAGCTAAACCTTCCTTAACAGGGGCTTTGGACTAGATGATCTCTAGAAGTCCCTTCCTACCCCTGCCATTCTGTGATTCTGTGATATATAAACATACAGTAACGTATAGGATATGTGATTAATCTTTACCCAGCAGGACAAACTTGCTGGGTATCATTTCCAACTGCTTATGATCCAGTCATATATATTCATAGATGCCTTTGAAGGGTGTCCAGCTTGTCTCTGAGGGTTTTCTCAGCATCCAAACCTTCAAAAGTGTCAGTGTCAGTTTGGAAAGGGCTCCTGTATGTGTTTCAGAAGCACCCTCAAATCATTTGTTGCTATGTAGGAAAGACTACTGTTTCCATTGCTGTAGATATATTGCTTAGTATTAATATGAGAAGATGGCAACATGGGTAGTAAGATACTAACCTCACAGTTTATGGCACAGCGAAAAGGTCTCAATAGGATGCAGTAGAGTGGATGTGATGTCTAGTTTTAAAAAGTCAAGCATTAATAAGCTCAGGATTGTACAACACCACCATACCCTTAATATGGGCTTGGGAATTTGCAAAGCAGAGACACCCCAATAAAACTCGCCTCCAAACAGGGCTGGGCTTTCAGAACAATGACCTGATGGCATGGGAGAGTGCAGAGACTCTGTATTCAAACATATCCTCAAAAGATAAGCAAAATGGGTCCTGTGCCTCCACAAACATACAACCTCTTCCTGTGCCCCCAACACTAAGAGCTGGAGCAAATTTTCCCTCTTTGGAGATCTTGAATAAGCAAATACTCAGGAGGGCAATGGGGTAAGTCCTTTTTTTAAAAATTGCTTTGAAAAATGAAATCTGAAACCTAAACAATGTAAGGTTTGTCTATATAAACAACTCTCTCCCCCAGGAATCCCACTATATAGAGACATATCTAGTATGAATAAAGAATATTCAAACAGAAGCCAGCAGAGAAAGCATATCATTTGTGTGGGCATGAATCGAGCTAGGGACTTACCCATATTCTCACAACCCCACCAACACCTCAGGCATAGCCTGAAATCCCAGAATTCTTCATTGAACATCTTATTTTCCCTCACTTTTTACATAAAAAGCAATTTACTGACAATTCATTCTGATGTAACGGATTTTTGCATGCCTGAAATCATGGCTAAGCTTTAAACAAGGAAAATCAATAAATGATGTGTAGCCGTCAGCCATGTGTATGGCAGCTGAGTATTATTTTAATAATGTTATCGCTGCAGAAGGATAGTCAGAGAGAGGTATCTGCTGCTTCAATCCAGCATTGAGTGTGACCCCCTCCTCTCTGCAGAGGGAGCTCAGGGAGCCCAGTCCTCCACAGTGAGGTAGCAGGGTGTCCCCTCTGTCCTACCAGCAGCCACCACCTCTGGGAAATGGTGACATATGGGGATGAATGGTCTCTGTATTCTCCAAGTAACTACCTCATCCTCTGGCCACGAGGCTGCGCATTTTAGTTTGGGAGAGACTGCAATTCAGGCAAGACTAGAAACTAAAGTGAGATGCAATAAAGAATATCTGTGCTTCAGGTTCATGGTTTGTACTTTCCACAATAACTGCTGAAGCTGTTAACCCTTCCTGGTATGTCTGTGCTCAGACAGGACCTTCCCCGCTGCTCCCAAACGCTTGGGCAGACAGGGCATCTCTGCATGCTCACAAATAACATGATACAGCCGTGGGCCAAGTAGTTTTGTCTTATTAACCCAGATCCACAACTTGTCCCTCATGGATCCATGTGAAAGGCTTAACGCTTCAGAGCTGGGTCTGGACTAACAACCAGGCCAAGACAAAGAAGTTGGACCCTGGACTTGGGCAGTCGAGGTGGGATCTTCCTCCCTGGTAATATTGATGCTGGTTATGTGGCAATGAGTGACACTAAAATCTTTGGCCAGTTCCCCCTGCCGGCAGTGACAGAGGTGTTTGTGACGACCCAGCCTGGGGTACAGCCTGTCCTGAAGTGAGGCCATGGATGAGAGGAATTTGTTGAGGCTGAAGTGGATATAAATAGCATCAGAGAAATACAAAGCAACACTGTGGCCTCTATTCATCTTAGAGAGGCTGCTATAACATGTTGCCTTCAACTTATTAATCAACCAGCTATTAAACATCATCATATAATTTTGCAACTTCATCAAGTTCCTCTAAAGCAATGCAAGGTGATGCTTTGCTCACCTGGGGAAGTTAAAAGCTAAAAAGAGAACTGTAAAATGAAGTCAGAGTATTAATTTCTGTTGGGAGTCTCAAAAAAAAAATAAAATTTAAAATATTAGAGTGCCTTGCCGATTCTTGAAAACCCTCTTGAGATGATCCGAATGTATGAGTGTTCAGAAAGGGAGAGCACAGTTTACCCTGGTTTCCTTTTTCCCTTGAGGCTGAGGCATCTCAGGCAGTGGCACAGGCAGGGAGAGCGGGCATGGATGATGATGCTCCGTGTTAAAAGACATTCTTCCCCCTTTAACAACAGAAGTTACTCTACGCTGCCTGGAAACTGTGATAAGGAACAGGACAGTGCCTTAGCGATACCATGCTTTAAATTTTGAATAATGTACTACCGGCATGTTTAAAATAGCTACAGTTCAAACTGATCAGGCAGGCACAAAAGGGTACGCTGGTTACATAAAATATAATAATGTACCCTTCAACAAAGTGGCATGTTCCATGTAGAATATAATGTACTATATGAAATCAGTAACATATAAGAGAGTGGAGAACAGTTTCAAGGACTGGACCGGAGCAAGGAATAAAACCAGAGAGTAGAACATGATGATATACGACATGTGGAGGCAAAAAGAGAGTTAGATTGAATCTCGGGGAAGATTGAAGTTCTCTATGAGGAGATAAATATAATCTAAAACAAAGATATTAGGTAGGAAGGAGCTACTTACAAGGCAATCGTGTTGGAAGTGCCTAAGTGGATAGCAAATCAGATATGAGCATGCAATGTCATTGAAAAATAAATGTATAAATGCCAATGAAAACCTGGCCTGTGCTGTGACAGGGAGGCAGAAAGGGACACTTTTTCACACAACACACAGGGGACAGTACTTGGTAGGAAACATTATCTTTGGGAATCTTGATAATAAAGCCCCAGTGATTGGAAATGACAGTGTGATGAGGAATGAGGGAGAAATGTGGGATGCAGAAGAGACGGGACCTCAGCCGGAGCAGAACTGAATACGTCTGGCTGAGAGGCAACCAGAACGTGGATGGCCACTCGCAAACAGCTGATGCAGGGAAGTGTGGTGGACCATGGGCACAGCAAGCCCAAGATTGATCAAATAAAACGTCTTCTTGAATTTCAGGGGAAAAACAGTCAGTAAAGCTAGTCCATCTTTCTACAGAAAGGGATCAGAGCCCTGTCATTGGTAATGTAAAAGGAGTTTATAGAACTGATTCCCTAAGGAGTGAGAGGGAGCCCTGAGCGTTATGTTATGCATCATCCCACTTTGTGGCAGTGGGGCTTTGGGGCTACCACTGACAAAGCTGAGGTGATGTGCTGTAAGGAAGAAGGGCTGAGATGAGCTGGAAGGTTGATCAACCTCTCATTTCTCCTGCTCTGCCCTGAAGCAAGGATTGCTCAAGAGCTCAGAATGTTTTAAGTACTGGGGGTGGCCAGTGGGTGTCAGTTTCGCTCTATGAAGCAGCTGATGGAGCTTCCCTTATCTAAAGTAAGAAACTACCTCTTAAAGGAGGCAGTGGAAAAAAACATTCCCGTGGAGAAATATGATCTCGGCCCCACAGTTTGACATTTTGTTTTTTTCATAGCTCTGTCTACTTTAAGAGCATTCACAGGTAGTAATTCTTAGAGAAGTCGTTGTCTTAGTTTTTCCTCTTTGGGTATCTGATTTTAGGGTGATGACAACGAAGTGAAGGTTTTCAACAGAGCTCTCCTGTTGAAAAAGAAAAGAAGAAGCCACCATCTACAGCTAGAGAAACACTTTATTTCAAAAGGTCGTATGTGCAAAAGCCTTGCCTGAGCTATCTAGGATAACCTAGCCGGAGGGCCATGATTTTGTTGTTAGCCAATTAAGACAGCTCAATATACTGTAGAAATCATTTAAATATCAAGTCAATGCTAAAGACCTATAGCCGCTTTGGATACAATTTCCATGGAAAACATCTTCAGATTTTAAGGAACATTTTCAATAGCTATTTTTAACCAAACTCCAGAAGCGAATGTAAAATTATACCCCTGTTGAATTAAAAAACCATCCCAACAAAGCCAAACCAGCAGCAAGCCACTACGAAAAGCATTTGCCTTTCTAATGCAATGAGTAAGCTGAGAGCTGGTACTTCTATAGGGCTTCATAAGAAACTCTGGGAGTGTTTTGCATGAGGAGAGTTTTGTTATGAGAAGAACATTCTTCGGCAGTGTATGGATGCAATAAACCAGCAAAAGCAATTCAGAGAAGAATTTTTAAGACAAAGATGGTAATAATACATGCGAAAGTTTTTCTATTTGTGTCCTCATTCATAACGCTGTAACATTTGAATATTTTTTACTTTTGTAGATTTTAGATGGGGTCTTTTCAGCTGAAGTCAGCAAGAGAATTTCTATTGGTATTAGTGGTATAAGCTCAAGCCTTTGCAGTGAAGAAAAGATATCTGATAAAATGGCATCTTCTTTAGTGATCGTTCTATCACCCAAAATCTTAATTAGAAGAATCCCTCATGTTGCTAATAAACAGAAAGTAGCATTTGTTCTTCCAGATCTCAGAAAATAATGACAGTGAATTGGCAGTAGCCGGGAGTAAAAGATTGTCTCTGTAATACAGAGACCAAATGATGTCTTCATTGATTTAAATCCTCAAAGGAGAACTAAAAAATAGAAACGCCTCCCTCTTAAAAACAAACAAATAAACAGGAAAAAGGAGGCATTTTCAAACCACAAGAATGAAGTTATGTTTTCTTTGCTTGCACAGTTATGTGTGGGTAATGCCTGGATGCAGAGAAATGTTATTCTTTTCCTGGAGTAAAATAAGAATAATAAATAAAACTTTGAAAAATGAAGAAATCCTCTACCGCTAAATGAATCAGTCTCCTAAAAAAAGGCTGTGGAGCACTCCATCAGCTCTGCTGCTGGAGCAAGACAGAGGAATGCTTTGCAATAAAAATTAACACGCAGCTTTAAAAGGCTGCGGTCAAACATTGTTTCATACATTGGCAGGAGTGTAAAAAGATGCTAATGTTTTATTTTTATGATCTAAATTGTTGCTTATGGTTAATCAAAGTTAACCTGGCTCCACTTTAAAACTGATTATGTGGCCAGTTAATTTAAGGTGACTGTATTTTCACAATCAAACACCAGGAAACTTCCATGATGACACTTTGCTAATGGACACAAAGGACGCATGCAAACCCCTTATTTTTTAAATGCCTCTCTCTTGCATATTTGCACAGCCTCCATCACAGCTCTATCCACCTTCCTGTCCTTCTTGCTGAGGTGTTCATGGTTCTCAATATTTATTCTCAACAATTATTTTCTAGGTGAAGAATGGAAGTATGAGTGGGGATATTCACCCACTGTAACTAATTTAGCTAGCTGATGTCTCCAGCCTCCCTTCTGGAAACACTCCTCTGGAGAGTGACTACAAGCAGGAATCAAATTTTAGTGCTTGGAGTTGCAATCTGGACGCACCAGTCTTTTTCGTGGACTCCAGAAGCAGCCAAGGAACAGGAGGCTGAACCAGGTGCTAAGCAGAATAGCCCTTGTAAATGGAGGGGGAAATGAATCTCCTCCTCCAAAGCAAGGCACCGAAAGTGAGTCATCCACAGTCTGGATTTAGGCTTAGTCCCTAGGCTGTCCTTCACCTCTGAGATGAGAGAGTGTCAGCCTTTGGCTCAGCTGTGCCACCTCTGGAGGTGGAGGGCTGGGCGTTTTTGTTTTCTCAGGCAATTTTACATTCTGACTTCATTACTCGTGACACTCTGACGGCATTTCAGCAACGATCGAAAGACTGGTTTGGATGGCAGCTTTTCACCCCCAGCGCTCACTGTAGAGGTGGTGCTTCACACTGAACTGCTCACTCCGAGCACGTGTGTTGCATGGAGCAGCACAGAGGGAACTAATCCCTGCCCTGCTCCCCTGGCCTGGGACAGCAGGGCCTGTCCCCTGGTTCAGGTCGTGTTAGAGCCCCACACCTACAGGAGCTGCTGTCAGCCTGAAAGATGCTTTTGCTGTTTAGTCCCTGACCACCACAGCAACTAGTTTTTGACCCAGCACCACTGCCCCTCCCCAGCTCCCTACAAGCATCAGCACGAATAGGGACAACGACTAAGGAGGGTAAAGTACACGTCAGTAAAATGCTGACTTTTTTTTGTGGTGATGCACGCTGAATAGGGGTGGTGTTGTTTTTGGAAATGTGGCGAGTGAGGAGTGACATGAATAAACAGGACATCCTTCATGTGTTTTGAATAAAGGCCTGGGACTCTGAGGGAAATCATGTAACCACCCAGGTAGAAGCAGGGAAAACAGCCTGTTTAACTTCCAGGGAGATCTGCAAGCTCCTGCAAGGTAAAGCAGGACAGGAACCTAAAACACACCAGTTACTTCCCTCAAACCCAGCATCAGTCTCCATCAAAGGAGGACGAGTGAGAGGTCTAACAGCTGCTGCTGAGCAAAAGCATGCAGAGTCAACGAGACTATCTAACTTTGTGATAAGGTCATCTATTTGTTTCCTCCTTTGAAAACTCTATCCATAGAAGTTCAGAGTTGAAGCTGGGTTGGCAGTATGAGGACCCTGAAGGCACTAACAGACCCTAATGACCCTGATCAGCCTCAGCTGGGGCCTCCACCCACACTCCTGCCATTGGGCCAGGAGCCCATTTAGGCTTTGCTTTTCACTTGGGGAGGGTTGGTCTTTTACTTGGCCACAGTTGTGCCCCTGTGTAGCCATGGACCTTGCTGATCCTGACCTGCAGATTGACTTCTTGGCTTCACCTCAGACCTGCCTGAAGATCAGGGTTCTTGGTTAGGCTTGGCTGTCATCTCTGGCCTGCCCTACTCCCTTGCTGGCGGTTGTGCGATGGACCCTGGCTAGTGAGGTTCCTGCCATGCTGGCCTGGGGCACCCATGTGGCTCCTTGCCCCCAGGGACCCACTGGACCACACTGCGCACTGACAGGTAGGTTGGGTTCAAAGAAAAAATGTCCTTATCCTTCAATTATTTCCCAAGTTTTAAAGATTTGTAGTGGAAACTCTTTTCAAGCTCAGGAATGTATGCATAAGGTGGCCTCGTCTATTCTGTATTTCACTTAGGATAAGGACCATGAATATAGCTGTAGTATATCAGGTTGAACCCAGAAGGTAAGTGTCACAAGACCTGTTCCCGTGATGTTTGCAGGTTAATTTGGTAGGAGTCTTCTGTGTTGTAGAAGCCCTTTCAAAACCAAATGGCAACTTTTGACCTTTTGAGATTCAACCTTCATGTTAATCCTGTCATAGAGAAATGGAAGAACTCCATTTCCACCAAATTTTCAGGTATTATAAAGCCATTAACCTGGTTGTTTGTCACTGAATGTACTCTGGTACTTTGCAATACTCCACATAATTGACACCTATAATTTTACCAAATTTCAGCTCAAGTAACAACTATTTGCCTGAATCCCCCCCACCGATTCCAGTAGTTTAAATAAATCCAGCACATTTCTGTGTCCGCTGCTTCATGAACTTAATAATTCTGTGTGTTGCTCACTGTTCAGTATTGGATGCATTTAATAATGTTGATACTGTGATTTCCAGCCATAAGCAAAGCAAGAGTTAATTCTTATTTTTGTTGAAGCACTAAGTGGGAAGCTAGGTCATGCATAAATCCTCATTGTGCTAGGTGCTGTACAAGCAAAGAATAAAAATGATCCCAGGCTCAAGGCTTCTCTGTTAGTAACTTGTGTCATAATTAAATTTTGTTAGGACACTTTAGAATTGCCCTTCCTCATAAATGATATCTCCATATACATTTATATCTCCATAGTAAAAGAGAAAACCTGTACACTTTTATTATTGATAATAAAACAGAAAATATAATACTCTTTTCCATGTAACTTGGATGTAGCAATTGGAATACACGAGAGTGGGGTAAAGGATCTTTGTTTCTTGTATATTTCTGGGTTATATACATCTACAGTTGTCCACTTTACAGAATAAGGCAGAAGTATTTGTTTGTGAAAATTGTCTCACACCGAGCACACCAAATCCAGGTGAAGTGTACAGAGAAAGAGCTGGTGCCCTTTCAAGAATCAAATATTGTGTCTTCATGAATAAAGCCCTAACAGTAAAGATAAGAGAAGAAAATGCAGCAACCATGTGATATATTAGCAGAATGTTTTACAAAGTCCCCCACAAAGCATCCGCTGCTCTTGAAAAGCCTCACCAGCCCAAGTGAGAAACTATTCACAAATTTAGTATTCAGATTACATACTCTGCCTTTTCAACTGCTCTCTGTACAATGAATGCCTGTACAACTACAGTAACAGACACAGATCTACAGTTTCTGTGGCCTTTGAGCTATTATGAGTATTGTGCCTCTCCATAAATTACATCTGCATGTCCTGAAAATACCAACTGTTTTAATAGGGATTAATCTATAGGCTTTTATCTTGGTGAAATACAAGGGGTACAGTATGTTGTGTCCCTTTTAAAATTAACAGGGTATGCTCTGAAGATATTCAAGGATGTTCATTATTTTCTTTATAGGTCTCTTTATTGATGCATATAAGCATAAAACAGTGCTTTATTGTAGTAAAGAGGAGGAGATGGAATAATGAATAGATTAGTGCTTATATGGTTTTTAGATTGCCCAGTGCACAGTTAAGTAAAGAAAGGTCTACGTTTGTCCTCTTCAAAGTATGTTGGGATTTGATCCAGTTTGTCTTCAAAGTGCCATTTCTATGGGTAGAGAAAAGAGGGCTCAGTCTAAAGGCAAGAAAGCTGATCCAGGGGTCTGCAGCTCTGTGGTGTTCATAGCTGTCCAAGGCAACAGTTAGAGATGTCTTTTTTAATTTGCTAATTATAAATAAATCTGGAGCTTTCGCTTGTGATGGGCTATTATTTATGTAAATGCCTAATACAAGCTTTTTGGGAGTGAACTCCTAAAATACCTTGATCTAAGACAGGCATATAGAAAAGGTGAATTAGATAATTTAAACCCGAATTTACATAAAAGCATGATGGCGGTTTTGAATAATAATTTTCACATACATGCATGTGCATACACACAGATATATCGGTTAAATGCATACATAGTTTAAATATTTTGATGAAAACAGGCTGAGCCCTTCACTGACATATCAAAGCATGTTATTGACGAGTGAGAAGGAATTAAATTCTCCTCCCAGGGTCCTTGTGATATGAGGGAACTCTAGTACCTCCAGCACATAGGGCCCTGTGTGAACTGAGGCCCATGGAGACTGAGCAAATGCCTGGAGGGACATCACAGGTCCCAAGAGTAGGTGGTTGTCACCACAGCCTGTGATGCCCAGGGCAGCTGGGCTTGTGTGGCTGGACACTGTCCCAGGGCTGACAGGGGTGTGTAAAGGCCTTGCTGATGGAAATGGAGGGGAAAGAGGCTGCCAACTGGACTGACAGGAGCTCCAGAGCTGGCTCTTTCACAGGTGTGCTGAAGTGACCTCTATAACGTGGCAGCAGTCTGTGGCAAAGCGGAGGATTGCTCTTGGGAGCATTGCTCGGCAAAATAAAAACTCTCATTGCATTGTTCACTGTATTTTAGAAATGGAGAACTGAAACGGAGAGAAACAATGACTTGGCTGAAGTTGGTTGGATGTTGACCATGGTTGGATGTGCACCCTTGTCTCCTGGTCCCTAAACCATCGCTTGGTCCTCAACATCAAGACAGCTGCTCTGCCGAATATAATTTGGGGGCAGGTGAGTGGTTGATGTAAATCACTGTGGAGCTCTTGCTGCAGCCCCTGAGCCGAGTTTTGTACTGAAACCAGTGATTCACCTGTGGGTTGCTGTAGTGAAGATGCGCTCATCTCTGCAGTCCTTGGAGTTAACAAGACTATTTTTAAAGGTAAACCCTTTCACTTTATTCCCTGTCTCTTACTTTTCCTTTGGTGACTCCTCCTTGCTTCCACAGCTTCATTTGGTTTTGAAAGCTTATGGAGCAGCAGGATTAAAAAATCAGAAATAATTATTGTAGAGGATGGGTCTGGCTTTTCCCATCAGCTTCCGTGGCTCAAGCAGGTTCCAACAGCTTTGGGAGAAAAGCTGTTAGCTATTAAATTATTACCTGTAAGGACAGCCAGCTGGAAGCTTTCAGTTTTCAACATTTTGATAAAAAGCACCATAAAAATCTTGACAAGATGACTTGTAGCATTTCAATGACATGTTTAGCATTTCTCCCTGCTTTTCAATGGCCTGTAAAAGTCATCAAAGGCTTCAAAATGCTGCCAAGACCCGTATCTTTGGAATTTTGACCCCTCCTCCCCAAATGAAGATGGGGGGCGAGAGGGAAGGCAAACCCCAAACCCCAAACCGTGTGCTGTTGAGTGTATCTGGATAGCTTTTGGGAAGTCACTTCCTATCTGGAGGAGAATGTCCGCAAATAGAGTTATTCCAGGATAAACTGTTATGGTATAATTACACAGCTATAGCTATGCCAGTCTATTTTCTGATGTAGGCAAGCCAAGTCTAGTTGTTGAAATGTAGGCGTGGGAAACAAGAAGTCTGCTTTCTAGGCTCAGCTCTGAGTGTTCTTTGTGGCCTTGGGCCAGTCCCCTAACCTTTCTGCCTCCTTCCTATGCAAAATAAGAAGAGTTAAATTCACCCACTTCACAGATGTGGCGTAATGACTAATTGGCTAAAATTTGTAGCACTGGAGAGAGAGCTGTCTATTAACTTCACTGTCTTTGGCTGGCTGAATAATTTAATGTATTTTTAAAAGTGGAGTTTGTCTCCCTCTCTCAGGATAGGGTGGCTCTGCCACTACAAAGCAGAATGTCATTGGATGTGAAGTGCCTGAGCTAATAAAACCTGGGGTTTACTTTACCACCTCTAGTAACAGTACTGCTCTTACAGTAAACTGCTCTCCTGTGTAGCTGGAGCAAGAGTTAAGGGTGTAGTTAAGATTTTGTTTGAAAGCAAAACTTACAGTCCCTAAAGCCTTCGCACGCTCTTGATACACAGAGAACGTGGGTATGTAATGATGAAGGTACTCTCATCAGTGCAGCCCACTGGCAAAATGTGTGTTACAGAATCAGAATCACAGAATCTTCATGGCTGGAAGGGACCTTCGAGATCGAGTCCAACCGGTTATTCCCCTTCTGTACCAGCCAAAATAAAGGACAACTCCGTGTTAGTCCTTCTGGCTGCACTGTTGGATGAAAAGCTCAAGAGTGTGGGGGCAGCATGAATTCCTATGCTTCCTAGTGTTTGTGTGCTTAACTTCGCAAATTTAAATTTAGTAATATCTTTGAATGTAATGCATGACATACACAACTAGAGGTTCTTAATGGACTGTTAACTCTGGTGCCTAATAACGGCCTTACCCCTGTCACCGGCACCCAGCAGTTCAGCTTCCACGAAGAGATGCTCAAAGACAAAAGGATGGTGCTAATGCACCCGATCCAAGACCTGTTGAAGGCAAGGGAAAGCTCCTGTGAGAAAGCACACCGAGTGTTCACCGTCTGCACAGGAGACAGCGGGCACTGCCTTGCTGTAGATGTGCCAACTGGTTGGGGCGGGTTTGGGTCGGGGCCCGAGGTGGGACTGTGGCACTGGGAGGTGTTACTTCAG
Organism: Tringa tobata; assembly: GCA_033628505.1. Lineage (NCBI taxonomy): Eukaryota > Metazoa > Chordata > Aves > Charadriiformes > Scolopacidae > Tringa > Tringa tobata. The sequence continues at coordinate 1,007,992 of JAHREE010000066.1, forward strand.
CCTCGGCATGGGTTTTCCTCAGGAGAATAACGCTATTTTTACCCCCTTTCCCCACCACACTGACCTCTCAGGAGAAGGAAGGGGGGGCGGACGGGGACGGGACACAGCGCGGAAGGGCTTTTATTTTAACCAGGCTTCTTTCTAAGCGAAACACTTACAAAAAGGGAAAGAAATTACCTCATACGTACTTTGAATCTCCAATTAGATAACAAGC
>JAHREE010000066.1:1008308-1050522 GCA_033628505.1 Tringa tobata
TTCTCTTTCTTCCCCTCTTTTTAAAAAATATTTTTTTAAACTTTCCCCGCTCTGCTGTGTCTTCAGCCCGAGCAAAACTAACTCTCTCCATTCGTTGTGGAGAAGGGAGGCTTAGCAGCTGGGATTTGCCATCACCAGCCTAAAAACGGCTACCAAACTTTTTCTTTCCCCTTCCTCTTTGTCCTCCTCCCTCCCTGCGAGAAATAAAAAATAAAAATCAAACCGTGTTTTAATTTCGGTTATGGATGTTTCTGTGTTTCTTTTTGTCTTCCTTTCTCTTCCTCCTCCCTTCCTCCCCTTTCTTTCCTTCCACTTCATTGGCTGGGATGATCCTTCCCTGTTGCTTCTGATGTTTCTTTCTTTTTCTCAGTGTGTGCCTGCCTACCTGGACTAGGGGGAAGATAAGGTAATTTTGAAGGGCTTGAGGAAGCGGCTTACCTGATTTGAAAACTTTTTTTTCGGAGATTTCTTTTTTTTAAGAGTCATGTGAAAATCAGTAATTGAAGAGAGTTTGGTAGCAGCTGGGCAGGTTGAAATTTAAGTGTTACGTGCTGAATGCCTTGGGAATTTGATCTGCTTTATACCAAAGAAGAGAGCAGAGAAAAGTATTTATTTATTGGGGGGAAAGGCATGGGGGAGAGGAGGGGGAGGAAAGCAGGTTAAGAGAGGGGGAGGGAAGTGGTTTTGGAGACAAGAAGTGAAGCTGCCTGTTTTCCAGTAAGTAATGGAGAAATTCCAGGAGCCAGGGCTAAATATACTTGGCGATCAATACAGAAATGGCTCATTGTGAATAATTTAGCTGCCTGGTGCAGTGAGAGTTTTGAAACTAAAGGCAAAAAAGAGGCCGTGGAGGGAGAGAGGAAATAAAATTCTCCTCTGGTCATGTCAGATTCTTAACTTTTCCACTTAAAAGAACATAGTTATGATTATTGATCTATCTCTCTCTTTTTTTTTTTTTTCCCCTCAATATATATCAAATGATAGCTAGGGGGTGTCATTCTATACAGTTACTTGGGTTTCTGGAAAGTAATAGCTTGTTCTGTGTCAGCAAAGTGCTTCCAGAAACTTTAAGATTGCTTCACGCCACAAAATGCATGATCTGAGAGTATTAAGTGTGACGTTCGGCCCCATGCTGTGGCAGATAAATAGGGTTAGAGTGAACAGGTGCGTGTACAGGTGTGTGTGTGTGCACGTTCCGTGGTGTGAGACAGAGTTGTAATAACTCTCTGGAAGGGGAACGGGTGCGGGAGGGGCTTTATTTTGTTTAGATCAGGATGGAGTCTCTTGGAGTGCGTGTGTGAAAAGAGCAATTGTTAATTGTATCCATCTCTTCAAAGTCTGTTCTGGCTGTGAGAGTTGATAATTGATAAAGCATTACCATCCTGGCTTGAACAAAACAAGTGGAAAGTCAGGGGGAAAAAACTCTCGGATCGGGTGAAAATGCGAGTGGGGGACAGAGAGGGGTACAGTCAGACCAAGATGATCCCAGGGCTGCCTGCCCAGGAGACAGCTGAATTTCTCTACTCAGATAATTTGCAGGAAGAGTTTCAGTGCTTTGCAAATGAGCACATGCAGTACACTTGTGTTTCTCTAGGCAATGGTTGCAACAGCAGTAAAATGGGCAACTACTTAGGGCTTTAAGTAAGTTTAATCATTTAATGGTTGATACTGACAGCCGTCTTTGAGGGTGTACTTTTCTGCCTTGCAGCACTGCACTTTGACTATGGAAGCAGAGGCTGCTGATGGATATATAACATGTAAGTAGTCATTTCATTTGATTATTCTGAATTAGTTTCCTTTTCCCACTGCCCTTTCTATAATGCAGGTGCCTGAAACTTTAGCTTCCTTGTATATGGTTTTTGCTTTGAGATGATGCTGAATTAATAGCGTTTAACTATAAACTTTGTGTATGACTGAAAAATGCATGGGGATGAGTGCATGGGTGAGTAGCTCTAGGTTTAAATATTTACTGAGGATGAATGAACTTTGCAAATGAGAGAGAGCTCATCTACAGAAATTCAAATTGCACCCAAAAACTTTTTATGCCTTTCACTGTGCATTTCTCCTGTTTTCTGTGTCACGGCAAAATGTCTTAGTTTCAGTGCTTTGTTTAACTGTCAGTTAACTAAGAGCCTTTTTGGGGGGAAGGTCTGTATGGTAAGGTGCTACTTCAGTCTTCTGCCCAGCCCCAATTCTCAGCCTCTGCTAATGGAAAAGTAATCCCAGCTGAGGCAAGATTTGTCACAGGTGTGTGCATAGAAGACTGGTGACAGTAGGTTTGAGGGGGCTGTTAAAATCAGTCAGTCAAACATTTACTTGTGGCCACTGAGAGTCCAGTTTTTACAGGCTCTGAAAGACCCCGCTGGTAAGGGAGGGAAGGGCAGGGCCGAAGGGAGGGAACGAGTCCTACTTTTTTAATTGTTGTGTTGCCCTGCTGAAGAAGGGGATGGAAACTTACGGGGGACTTGTTTTGTGAAAGCAGGTGACAATGAGCTTTCGCCCGAAAGGGAGCACTCCGGCATGGCCATTGACCTCACCTCCAGCACACCCAATGGGCAGCATACCTCCCCCAGTCACATGGCAAGCAGTAAGTCACCTCTTAAACCTCTTTCTCTCCAGCAGCGCCTTTGAGTTAGTTTGGTCCTCCGGGTCTTCAGGTTGCTTACTGGGTCTTAAGCATTGCTGTAGGAATTGCTAATAAAAGAAGAAAGGGATAGGGTAGATTTTATTATTTTTTTTTTCCTTTTCTTTCTTGTTCATGCTGGTGTCTCATCTAAACATGAACGGGATTGCTAGTCTGAACTATCCCGAGGTGGCATTTGAGAGCTGGTCCTTACCTGTTCCAGGTAGGAAAACACTAGGTTTGACATGTGCTGCTTTTGTTTCGTCAGGTTTTGAAATCCAAATGGAAATTGTTGTTGTTGTTATTATTATTATTATTACTTACTGTGCTTCCCAAAACAGCTTGAAGTAGCTTTATTTGAAAACAAACACATTTTATTTACAAAAAGGCTTTACTCTGGCAAAAGTATGAAGTTAAAGTGTCTGGATTTGATGACAGGTTGTATTTTGCTATTCCATATAGAAATTTCAGCATCCCATTCATTACCCTAGCTTTGCCTTGGCAAGTCCAAAAGTGGCTGGGGTAATTGGAAGTTTATGGCACTCGGTAGTTGACTTTCTAACAAACTGAAAGGATTTTGGTTTAGAATGTCAGGGGAGAAATTGAGAAAATGTAGATATTTAGGAGTCTGCTGAGTGTCATATGCCGATGATATTTTTATAATTATGTTCATACTCTATTTTGGAGGTGAATAAATGTAGTTTACACACATTTGTAAAACCAACATCCTTTCTTTCCTGTGTGTGAGTGCCATGGCTTGTTTTACTGTTGGTTACAATGTTACATCAAGATATTTACCTTAAAGTACCTCTGTCCTAGTATTTGAAAATAAGGTAACATGCTTTGCTTCCAATATACTTTCAGGGGGTTCCTCTCTATGTGATACTAATTTTCTTTCTAGTGTGTGTACTATAGTTCCATATTTATCTTTTTAAACCTAGTATTTGTATTATACCCTGCTGAAAACGGTGAAAGAAAAAGAGGGCTTTTAGGGTTGCTTGCTTTAAAATACACACTGTATTGCCTTCAGAGTCTTTCTTACTGAGAAAAAGATGTTACTTTCCTTTAAGAATTCTACTTTCCTCCTGCAAATTACGAGTAAAACACAGTTTTTATGAGCCTTTAAAACTGAGGGTTATTATGAAGATCTCCCAATTATATACATGTTGCTAGAGAATATGATTGCTAATACTCTGGACTGAACTTTATATGACAACCGATCATAATTCAGCATCTTTAGACAATTCCAATCCTGCTGCACTGGGATTCTGATATATTTTATTATGTTGTAAAAGTTTTACTACTCACTTTCTTCATTTTCTTTGTTTCCTTTTTATTAATGGGAAGCCTTCACTGGAAGGGGGAAAAAAAGCTCCCTGTTTTAAATCTTCTTTATAATCTAGACTAAAAACGAAAGTCAAATTAGGGAATAAAAAGATCTAGGATGAAGTCATGCAAAAATACTTTAAGGCGTTCAATATTCTCATGCTCATTGTGTTAACATTTTCAATGATTTTTAAGCTTCGTTAATTCTTGCAACACACTTTTATCTGCAGCCTCGATGAATGTCTAATTTTTTAGATGTGTTCTTTGGTCTCTCACAGGTGTCTCAATTGCTTTCATTGGTGCTGCTCTGTGTTAAGCATTTGCTGCTGTTGAAAAATTAGGGGGTCTGCCTGGGTTTCCTAAGCCTAGCAAAACTCAATCGTCTTAAATTCATTGTAATTTGTTTACTCTTTGCAGGCATAAGAATGTTTTGCAGAAAGGCGGTTTGTTCTATCTTAAACATGGAAGGTATTGATTAGAGGTTGTCGGCTTTTGTGGCAGCTGTTGTGTTGGTTCATTTAAGGTTTTTGGCCAAATCTTGAATATGGCATGTGTAGACTAAATCGCCAGGCTGTGCTTTAGAGCTTTCCACCTGTTTCGTGGGGTACAGGAAATCCTTTTAAAGGTTCAGTAACCCGGGGGCTCACAACCTCCTTTTTTTAGGTTTCTTTTTTTATTCTTTTTTTTTTTTAATTTTTTTTTTTTAGGAGCAGTAGAGGTGGGACAGTAAGGAAGAATAGCTGTTCAAAATATTTTGTATGAATTTGGTAGCTCCCAATGGATTGATGCATCGTTGCAAGTGGAGGAAGTGGCTGCGTTGTATTTCGGTATGGTTTTGATTTCTGGTGGAGTCACTGAAGACTGGTCTACTGTTGGCCTGCCGCTACAGTGAAACCCAGGGCATGTCATTCTGCCTGGGTAGGGTTTGCTAACGAAGGAGATGGTGTGTTGCTCAGGCCCCAAATGTTTCCCTCCTGATTTTGTTGCCAGTCATCCCCAGAAGGTGGATGGCCCCATTTAGCTGTGTGCTCAGGATATGCACCTGCAGGGTAGAAATCTAAGTTCTGACCTTTGTTCTTGCGTTCCATTGAATTGTTTTGAACCACAGCTCTTAATTTAGCCTTAATTTGTGTCTGGCTCAAACAGAGACAAAACCATAAGAAGGAAATTTCTTGGATCTGTACCGAAACAACCGAGCAGTACTCTCCCAGCAACAGTGAAATTATGTGCTAGGTAAAGAGTTTTCTATGTTCATTAGCCCCTGGCAATCCATGCTAGTAGGAGTTCTGGCTGGACTACTGATATTTTCAGGTTCTATTCCAAAAGCTTTCAGGTTAAATACTTTGGCTTGTGTTGGAGAGTTATCTGCTGCATCCTTTAACTTATTATCATTTTCAAGTATCTAGATGGGCTGTATAGGTTATGGATGGAGCTTACGCTCAATTTTCCTTGTGAATGAGATGATCCTGAAAGATAAATCACAGTAAATCGCCTGTCATAGCTAACTAATGATCTTACATGTACCTTATGGTATGTATCTGCCTTTAGCAGAATACTGTATATATGTTGGCAGATGCTCTGTTCTAAAATACTTTATTGTAGTTTTATGTAAGCAAAGATTTAAGATACATGTAAACAGTCAAACTGAATAGGTTGATAGATCATCTCACTTTCCTCTACAGCAAAAGACAAATTAGTGCTATACCTACTGAGTACAGATGTTACATTTACATAGCCCCAAATCTGGAAGTCCAGATTTTCTTCTGATCTTTGGTAGGAAAACTCTTCCAAGGGCTGACACGCAGAGCTGGGTGTCAAAGACCCGCTCAATTAACTTCATGTTGGTACTAGAGAGTTCCCTGCATGGCCCTAACCCCTCCTCTAGACCCCACCGAGTTCAAGGGAGCCTGTCTGGATGCCTTTGGTGAATGTTGAATTGGGCTGTAACTGATCAGGAACCTCAGAATAGGGACTGGCATGCTAATTACAGCCTGATGGGGAATCCTTATAAAAAAGGCTTTAAAAAGGAATAATTCCCAGTCTCCTCCTCATAATACCATGCTGAGTTCTTACTGTAGTTATTTGATAGACATATTACTTTTTTTCCCCTGTAAGTTAAAATGGACTTAAAAGAATGTCCCCTTTGGAAACACAGTTGTTTGGTTAGTTGACTCAATGACTGCTTTGTACAGGATGAAGGATGCTTCTCTAAGACCACTTGCCTGCTATTATATGGAAAATAGGAACAGCAGCTATTAGTATCTGATAGTCAGTGACAGAGGAAATTTCCTCTTAAATTAGAGACTTTACAGTGCATGTCCTAGATAACTTTCTTATCTTTGCTTTGATAGACAAAAGGAACCATTAAATGAAACAGAACAATCATAAATATCAAACTCAACATCTGATGTTAGAAACTGATTAGAATTGTGGTAGGCTTTCAAGATGTGTTTATAGTAGCTTAAACTGTTACAAAGTTATGAGAAATAATTAATTAAGAAAATAGGCATTGTCAACTGACTCTGCTGAAAATAATGAAGCAACTGCATTTTCTCCGTGTTGGGGAATGATCGCGCTGTCTGACAAGATAACTGTTGGGACAACAGTATTAAGTTTGAGCGATTTCAGCAGCATTATTTAAAGAGAACTCGGGCAAGGTCTTATTATAATATAGCCAATACTATATTCCCAGCGATTGGGGTGGACTATCACTTTTTTTTTTTTTGGTTAACTTCGAAGACCCAAATCTTTCTTGATTACTTTAATTTTTCAATGCTAAATTGTCATGCAAGCCCTGTTTTGTCACAGTTGTGTTGCCCTGAGCAGAAAGTTTCACGTATCACAGCTGTATCAGCACCACCATCTGTATGGATAAAGAAACATAACTGTGCAGTCTGCCTTTTGGAGTGAAAATGCATAAAATTAGAGGTTGCTTCATGCCTCAGCTATGTGGCAAACAAGCCTTGCCATCGCCGGGGTCTATGGCCCAGGCAAGTGAGGCTGGACCTTGCACTGGGATTCTTTTTGGCTCACTATGCGTTTTTTTCAGTAGGATGAAGTGTTGGAGGCTGAGCCTCTGCAGGAGGCTTTTATTTAGGGAGGGTGGTTGAAGCTGGCTGGGCTGGGCTGGGCTGGGCTGCAGGGGGGGAACTGAATTAGTGCTTTGAGGCAGTCACTCCCCTGACACGTGCACTGGGGCATGAAGAATTCTGGCAGCCAAACTGCTGTGCTCTGAAGTGGAGATTCAGGTCTCCAGTTCTTCCAAATATCTTTGAAAGTGTGAAACATTGCATATGGTGCTAAAAACTTGGACTGGATAGCCTTGAGATGCTGAGGAATCTTTTTTCTCAGTGGACTTTAAGGAGTAGGGTAGGCAACATCTATTGGCCTGGGTATCTTTGATCCTGCCTCAGTGCAGGGAGGTGGACTTTTGACGGTCACTTGAGATGTCCTCCAGTCCTTTGTGTCTGGCTTTCCCAGCTTAACAGTTTGATGTTTAGAGAGCTCAGCTTTGGAATTTCACATTGATGCCTGGTACAGAACTACCCATGGTTTTACAGGTTGATGGGTGGTGAAGATGCACTATGCCAAGACAAGCTTAGACATAAGAGATGAGCTCAGTAAAGTGTGGCAGGGAACTGGTCAAAGTGAGCTATTTTGACACCTATAGAAGCAATGACTTTGCTTCAGTATTTTAACCTCAGGCTCCCTGAGTATTGTTGGGGAAATAATACTCGTGAAAGTTCTAGCCACTGGGTTTAGCTTTCTTGAAGTTTAAGGAGGAAAAAAATCAAACAATAAAAACAAAATAGCAGAAATCTAAGGTCTAGGGCTTTGTCCACATGTATGAAACCAAAGCTCTGCAGAATACTCTTACACTCTTTTTTTGTTTCTTTTTTTTTTTTCCTTCTTAAAAAAAAAATTACCTGGAAATGAAATACCTGCTGAGATGCACCTTGGATCGTTGTACCTCCGTAAATGCCACTTTATATTTTTCATGCTAGTATAGTTAAAATCATGTAGTAGTTCCTCTGATACAAAGTCTGTGCATAGATGAAAACCAGGTAGCCGCTGAAATGACCGGGTCTTTAAGTAACTGCTCTCTGTAGCTCACACTCCAATGGTGGAGGGTTCCCCTGTGTGTTTTTTATATCTTTTGTCACAGTCTCTCTGGCATTCCCTATGGAATCAGACACTCGACTGCAAAAACATTCCTCTCTCTCGGTGAGTGTTATAACGAGGGTGGAGCGAAATGATCAGTTAATCTCATTAAATAGGTTTTTATTCATTCTGATGGAAGCCTCTTGAGAGGTCATCTGCCAGGGCTTTGTTGCAGCACACACCTTTCTTAGGGAGCTTCTGTTATTCTCTTGGACTGTCAGGTTCAGTTAACTTTCCTTGGTACACACCCTGTTACAACACTCAGTGTTCTTGCTAGCTTTGTAGTCAGCAAGTTTTCAATGTTTGCTTCTGGAATTTCAGTTCCTTCTCATACATGCCAACAAAAAGAGCAATCCTAATCTTCCTTGAAATGCGGCACTTTGATAGCAGCTGGACGATGAGATACCTGTTAGAGAGGGCTCTGTCTTTCCCATCCCTAATCTGGGGGAAGGTGCCACTCCTGTTGAAATTGATGGGTATTTTTTTCTGGGAAGTGGGTTTGAGGGCCTGTTTGCCGCTCCTGTGGGCCACTGGCTCTGTCTAGTGCTCATTCCTCTTCCATTGCCAAGAGGGCACCTTGGAAGAGCGATGCTATTCTAGCCAGGAGGAGAAGGCATGGCCCTCTTCTGCTTTTTCCTCAGTAATTTCAGTGAATGAAAGTCCTTGGGGGATCCACCTTGAAGCAGCTCTGCAGAAAATGTAAGAGAAGGCTGTGCCACTGCTCTCTGTAGTAACAAGACCCGTTGCCAGCCTGGGTGGAGAACCTGTGCCATGGCATGTTGTCTCTTGCCTAGAGCAGTGACCGCTTGTTTGGGGTCTTGCCAGCTGACTGCTGTATCCCAATAAAAGGAAGAAAACCTGCGATTATCCCTGAGAAGCAATGAGGCTTGACAGGTATGGCTCTGGGCTAGGTGACCAAAGGCCCAGTTTTTCTCCTGACTCTTGTTATTGGGGGGAGTCCCTTCAAGTTTCTGTGCTGCTTTTTTCCCCTTTTGTCTTTTTTCTGAATCTCAGAGGCCATCGATCATTCAAGATGGAGGTTTAGATGGCACACGTTAGGCCTTGTCAAAAGTAGGAATTTTATTATGATTACTGCTTTGCTTAGGCATTGTTTTATGTTTAATTTTTGCAGCCCCATAATGAGACATGTTCAGAAGTACCTTAATACTGGTGTAGCTTATTTCCTGTTCCACACAGGAGTAATTGTGGTAGTCCTAAAGCACCCTGGTCGGGTGTGATTACATTAGAGCAACCACAGCATTTTAACTCTTCCCTTACAGCTGAGCATTACCAAGTCCGTGTGTGGACAAACCCCTATTTACTCTGCCCAGCAAAATGTGCCCTTGATCCAGAGCCAAGTCTACATTACTTCTGTTGGTACCATCATGTCGGCCCGTGGCTTTGAAGAGCTGTAATCCCTCACAGGTGGAGTGATGCTGGCAGAAGCTACTGCTATGAGCATAGCCCTGGCTGGCAGGATCACCTGCAAGTGGTGTTACAGGTGGTACACTGGAGCATATCATAGAACATCAGACACTGTTACTGGAAAAGCATGGGGTTGATTCTGCCGCCTCATAGGTCATTTAAACTTCTGTGAATTAGAACTTCCTATTTATTTCTTTTGACTGACTTTTGATTCCTTCACACCTCTTATTTTTGACCCGGCTTTCCAGTTTTTGTGTTTATTTCTTTAACGCCACGTGTCCAACACATAGCAGGACAGAGGTGATGGGCTCCCTGTGCGTTGTGCCTGCTCTTTTAGCTCATGGCTGCTCTGTTTGGCCTGTCCAGAGAGGTCATAGGGTGCTCAGTCTACCCTCTGGTGAAGCTGAGATTGCCTGTTGGATCCCTGTGTCCCCTCAGGAATGGGGGGAACACCTGTAGGTTGCTGGAGGTCAGTGCTAGGGCCAAACTGCACTCCCATCCCTGGTGTGGAGGGGAGGAATAACTGCATCTATTGGACAGTGGTGAATGAAAAAGACAGCAGAGATTAAGTGTGTCATCTCCCTAAACAGGTAGGGGTCCCTCTTCTTAGCAGGTTGTGGATTTTATGCAAGGCATGGGCCAAGGAATCTGATTCACTCCAGACCTACCTCCACTCTCCCCATCACGGCTTCGTGTTACCTGGAGAAACTTCACAGACTGGGGTTATTTTTTCCCACCCCCTCTTTCTGTTGAGGCATTGGTACCACCTGTGAGGCTGTTCTGGGCACTGGTATAGTCACTGCAGTAGGGGAGACAGTAAGGGAAGACTAGTGGGAATATTAAAGTCCTTTCCCTATGCAGGAGAAGGCCTTTTGAGGATTTGACTCTACTCACCACCTTGAAGGTTTGTGTGATGGGAACAGAATACTCAGCCACATCTTGGTGCTGCTGATGTCAGGCCCTTTGTCCTGGGGGGTGGAAGTCTGAGGGGAGTTAGTTTCCAAAGACAATAGGACATACTGAAGCACAGAAAATCCGTTCACCTTGTCTTGTCTATCACCCTTTTTCTCATGAAGTTTCCTCTTATGTGAGGAGATTAGACACTCCACATTTCATCTCCAGCTAATGGAAGATCTGGGCAGAGCTTGCAATAGAGGCGCTGCATTTGCGGTTAAACCACGTATGTGACAAAGCTGAGTTTCCGATGAGGGATATTTTCTTGTTTATTCCCTTTGTTCCTCCACTTGAACAAAACAAGTGTTATCCTAAAGATATCTATGCTGTGACATTCAATAGTAGGCTGGAGTCTTCTCAGCTCCTTATTAGTCATGTTTCCCTTGCATTCTGCTAAGCCTCCAAAAATCCCGAATTCCATCAGGAGAAGGGGATGTTCTGGTATTTCTCAAGGGACATGTGTTCCCTCAGTCGATGCAAGTGTGTTGGTGAGTGGCACAGAAAGGTGGCTGGAGAGGCCTGTCATATGCCCAAGCCCGTGTTAATTTTTCTTATAATTACTCTTAGATCTGGGAATGTGTGTGTGTGCAGTCGTATGAGAATTCACACCTACTCCTTCCTAGTCCCCAGCTCAGCCTTCGGACATTTTATGATTTCCTCTGCAAGCATATGCGCTCTCATAGGTAATGGCCTTGCCATAAAACACAGAGAGGATTTTTGGTAACTGTACATGCACATCCTTTAAACTCCAGCAGCGTGAATTAAACACCCGCTTTTGTCCAAAGAGCAGCAAACAGGATGGTGTGGATTCCCTTCTTTTGAAAATGAAAGAAGTTGTCTCTTTCTGTATGAAAACAGCAAGTCTTTTTACACCGAAGAGGTATGAGGTCTATTCATTTGGGGAAGAGTAGCTATTCTCTTTAAGTCATGGATGGTTTTAAGGTTTCCGGGAAAGCGTTGCAGTAGATTGAAGACCTTGTTCTGGTTAGCAGCCAGGTCTGTGACAAAGGGCAGAAGGGTCAGGCAAAAGAAGAAAATGGGGTCTGGTTTTGGTGGGTTTTAATCTTACTTCTTGAGAAATTGGTATCCTGTAGTGTGCGTTTTGCCTTGTCCGGAAAATTGCCTCTGAAGGGTAACAAATCTTATTAATTAGCAGTTTTGCATGCTGCTTTTAATTGTCTGCTCCTAGGTACGGCCTTTGTATTGCATGTTGTAGTCTTGTGGTAAGGGGCCTCTCTCACTACATCTCTGGAGCTTGGTTTGGCGTGTGTGTAAAGTTTGCCCAAGTACAGAAATATTTTAGAATACGCTGTTGTGCCTTAAATTCACTCAGTGCTTTAATCCTCATCATCTTTCAGATGTAGGCATGTCCTAGACATAGGTGTGTGTAATAGTTTTACAGTTTAATCTCCCAAAATTGGGTCAACTTTACCAGTTGTTTTGACCTTGTTACCAGAGCAGGTGGTTCCTGGGTGGGTTTAATACATCTCCATGCAGCTGTGTGGAACAACCTGGGGTATCAGCTTCACTCAAAACCCCCCTGTTTGAAATTTTTCCTCTAGCTTAAAGACACAGGCCTCTCTATCACTGTTAAGCATTATCCTTTGGATAATCTATTCTTCTAGAGTGTAATGTAATAATATGCCCTCATTATATCATGCTTTTTCAACAATAAATCTTAAAGAGCTTCACAAAGGATGCCAGCTGAAAAGATACAAATGAATAAAATCATAGGATGAAGAGGTGGAGAAAAATTAGAGAAATTAATATTAGTATGAATTCAGCTCCTATAGGTGGGAGGCAGTCAGGTTCATCATTTGTGTATGTGACTTCAAAATGTCAGATTACAGGTAGCTCTTAAGAGTTCAGAAGAATTATATGCTAGTTGTGTATTTAAGGTTCAAGTAGTATATGACCTTAGCAGACTATGACAGCTCTGTGAGCTTATTCTTGAGTTCTCGTAAATTTGTATTCTGTCAGTTGTACAATTTCTTTATTTCTCCAAAATCCCGTGCACTCCTATGTGAATCCCAAACCAGAGTGTTCTCGGAGTATAAATGTTGTCACCAGTCAGCTGCCCCCAAATTAATACCGAGTAGAGAAAGCTGGCAGCTGGAAAAAGAAATATGAAAATGTGTCCAGCCTTGGTTTATGACAAGCCTGTACATGTGTGATGTGTGTAAATACAAATTGGAGGCACTTACAGAGAGTTTCGGTCACATACAATAGAGATGCACAGACTTGAAAAATATTAGAATCATGCAAGTCTCATGAAATTAGAAAGCCAGAAGGAGGAGAGGTATGTGAATTGTGTCTCTGCTGAAGGAAAAACTATTAAGCGCCACCCTCTTCAAATGTCAAATGCATGGGAAAAAGTTGCTGGAAGCCAGTCTCTGCTAAGTCTGCTGCTCGAAGAACCTACTTTTTGTTAGACGTTTGTGCAAAATCACCTCGCTGGTCGAACTGCGAGGCCAGACATGACTCAGGCTATCAGCACGTAACATGGTTTCAGGCTGCTGTCTTACTTTGCATTAAAATGCTGTAAAGAGGCATTTGCTTTTTTTTCTCACACTTTTAAAGTGCTTCGCTTATTTAATGTCATTAGCGCTATTGTTACTCAAATTTAGCTTCTGACTGGTAACCATTAAAAATTTATAGAAAAATCGATAGTAGTGAGATTTTTGCTATAGTAAATATATATCACATATGTATTCAAAACCAAAGCAAACTGCAGTGCATTCCAGGAAATAATCTATAATGATGCTCGGTAAAGTACTTGCTCATCTTCATGTCAAGATGCTTTATCTGTGTCCCAAGTGCAGCCATTTCTGCAGTGGAACCCTGGTTGTTTTTTTAATAGCTTTAAGCAACGGAGTGCGATGCCTTAAAGAGTAAAAATAGTGTTTTCATTGTAGAAATGTGAATAATAATTGCAGTATAATTATCAAAGGTTCCTTAGTGACTGTATGCGGGGAGATCCTTAAGTTTTGTGTTGTGTCTGATAGCACCCCAGTTGTGTTAGAAGAGAACTGTGCTAAGGTATTGGTTCTGCTTTGCTTATTCTGATTGCTGTCATCCATTTGTTTTCTCAAACACGTGAATGTCATTCGGTGCCCCAGTTTGTCATGTTTTCCTCGCCTTTGCTGTGGCATCTGAACGCCCTTATGAAACTAGTGGTGTGTGAGAGTCCCTTTGAGGAATTTCTGACGTGTCTCCTGTTGTGAGGTGACTACTTGGGTCTGAAAACCGGCCCCGTGTTTGGGAAGGGGAAAGTGTTTTTGAGAGAGTGTGGCAATGTGATGACTGCAGATGATGGTTTTAAAACCATTTAAAGCCAGTGTCTAGATAAAAACCCTAGGACTGTGACCTTAAACAGGCCTCAAAGGCAGGCAAGAGTTCATTAGAGGGGCATCAGCAAAGGTATGAAATATACAGGACAAATGACATGTGGACAGGACGATTTCTTCTCCAACTTGGGTCTCTGCATGATTTTTCTTGTGTGACTCTAAATGGAATAGGCCTTGGTAGACAATCAAGGAGATGACCTGAGTTAATTGTTCTGCCCAGGTATTTTGGAAGGGGGAGAGCTTCCTTACTAGCTGGCGGCAAAATTTCAATTTATAATTATGACTGTAGTTTATAATAATAATTTTAATTATATATATATAAACAGTGTAATCTACTATAATGTAATATGGTAACATTTGCTGCGCTTTGGCTGCTTTCAGATAGTGAAAATGTGCTGGTGGTTGTTGGCTAGGATTCAGAAACATTTGTCAAAATTTTGTGCACTATGTGAATAACAAAATTTTGTGTGGATTAAGCAATTATTAATTCTTATCCATTATCCATCAGATAAAACTACAACTAACTCATTAACCAAAATTAATCATAAATAAAGCTGATCTGTCGTTGAGGAGGCTAATTAGAATGGTAATTGTGTAATGATGATGCATTTAATTTCAAAATGCCAATTTAAAAGCTACTCCTTTTGGCAATGATAGAGCAAGGTGTTCTGAAATGAAGCGGGATGCTTATTGCTGTCATTGTCCTCTTAATTAATACCACCAGGATTGTCTGTGTTTTCAGTCTTATTAGTGTCCCCTGTAGAGCACTCAGAAATGTCCTAATTCTGCTCACATTGAAGCCAGTAGTTAAACTGGTTTTTGTTACTTCTATGGGAAGAAGATGCTACATGGAAGTGCTAGTGTAAAGCATTGCACACTCCTGGGTTTACTACAGCAGCGCATCCGCGTGTCTGAGCTCTGGGAATACGGGCTATGCTTTGGGATTTGCTACTGACTTGCCATGGAGATAGATCTGGAGTTTCAAGCCAACAGAACCGAATTGTGACTCAACGTTTTAAAAATGATTGAGTGAGTAATTTTCCATGCAGTTTCATTACAGTATCTTTTGCCCCAAGGATTATTTACTGTAGATTAACTTCCAGCAGTTTTTTACTGCTGTATGTTATCCAGAATTTTAATAAGAAAGGAATTGTTTAAATAGGATAGTGTTTTTATCCCAAACTGCCCAGTTCTAATGGTAAAATTAGCATCAGTAGTAAAATCAGCAGTTGTACCTGCTAGCCTGTATGCATAGCTTATTGATTTTTATTTTTTTTTAAATCTGTTGTCAAAATATATTAAATGCTATTATGAAGTGTTGGGTTTCTTTAGCATAGCATATTTTATTTTAACAAACTGCCATAGGAATCATTAACAAAGAAATGGGCATTGGATACAGAATATATGATTCACCTTGTTTCAGCATTTGTAATCGCTACTGATTTTTTTCCTTCTGACGATTTAGGGGGAATTACAGAACTGAAACATTGAATTGATCTTGAATGTTCCAACTAATCAGACTTGAAGGGAATATTGAGCATAAATACATTTTACCTATTTTATTTTTAACTTTTCAAGTTTTTTCTCCTTGTGCTTCCTGGTTCATGGGGAGAAAAACCCTACGAGTGTGTTTTAGTTACATCACTAATATTAGAACTGAGTAATCGGGTGGCTTTGGCAGCAGTCTCGTTTATAAATTGTTGGTGAGCAGATGGCTCACCAAGTTGGCATGCCAACTCTAAACTTTCACAATCATGAGTCAAGTTTTAAATCGCAAGATTGCCTTGCATGCCATGAGATTATTTTTGTGTGTGTGTTTGTTTAATAAATATAATTCTCGATGTACCTTCTCATTTCTGAGCTGTGTTTTGCACTGAAGCATGGCTTTTCAGCCACCTCTGGGGTTGGGAATGCCTTTTTTCCTTAATTTAATAAAAGCAGAGACTCTTGTAGTTGCTTATCTGAAAGTCTTGCTGCTAAGGGAAAACAGTAAATACAGGGCTAAGAGACATAAGAGTGAGACTTGGCAATCCGGGCTAACGTCAAATAGTTCAAATGGTTGTGATCCTTCACGATTATACTTTAGCAGCTCCCGGTTTTTAGGCACAATAATTTGCTAGAAATAATTTGCTGATATCTGTAATCCTGGATGTGAAAATCTGTACCAATTTGTTTGTTTCCAGAGTGCAGGGTTTAAAGTTAGGCGGCATGGAGTACAAATGCTACATTTTGAAATGCAAGAGTGAATATTATCTGTAAGCAAAATGTAGCAATAAGAGAAGAGAGCTGAGCTGGAGTGCTCAGATACTCTCACTGTGAACACAGGGAAGCTCCAAGAGGGTCAGATCTCCACTTGAGAATTTGGACAAATATTACTGGAAGGACTTTTTCTTTTTTTTTAATTTTCTTTTTAAGCTATTCCTTCAACTAAAATTAACATGGTATACGTGGATTATAATGCATTGTGCGACCTGTTACAGAATGATAATTGGACCTTGTTTCTAAATGATTCCACACAAAGTGTGTTGTTGTAAATGCTAAACAACTGCGTTTTATCCATAATCATGTAATTGGTGTGTGCGGCTAATTAGTGTGTGTTCAATTTAGGCCTAGATTTTTTGGAAATGTCTTCTCTTCTGCTCCTGATTTAGCAAAGCTCTTAAACAGATGATTAACTTCCATTGGCTTTAATAGGACTTAAGGACATTCTTAATCAGGGCCATTGTGTCAAATCATGTCTCTTGGTGACAATCGGAACAACCTGCCAGAGCTGTAGTAAAAATATCTGTAGGTCCTCCTTAAATTTAGATTAATCATTTCTTTAACTTGCAAAGCATTTTGTTTCAGAATCTGAAACTCTGTGTAGATTGCTCGCTCACTCTTTTTTTAAAGCAAACAGTTATTGTCACAATCTAATTGTATGTATGAAGTTTAAAGATTTTAACTAGCTCGGCAGGAGGCTGTTTACATCAAATCTGCTCAATACACCTTTGAGATGGAGAAGAAGAAAATATGCATCTGAGAGTGCCTCGCTGGAATATAAATGTCAGTGCTGATAGATATCTATGATAGAAAATTTGTGTGGGAGTAATAATTTAGTAATAAAATAGGTCAAATTAATTCTTATGCTGAAGGGGATACCTTACAATAACCATTTTGTAGTTTTATGTTTGACAGTTTGCTCTGCATTATGTGGATAGGTGGAGCTGAGATAATGTAATCCATTTCCAATTGTAAACAAGATTGCTTTAAGAGCTGCTGTAGTAAGATGCATGTTGGCTGACTTTAAGCTGAAAGGTAATTGCCTCTGAATATTAATGTGCATGTGGGGATTTTGTTTTTAATTCTGGGATTTCATCTTTGCCCTATAGCAGCTCTGAAGAGGCCCTTGTTTTCCCAAACCCCACTTTGCTGCTAATTGAAGCTGATGGCAAGTGTTGCGCTTTGGGCCCTTTGCTTTTATTTTGTGTGGCCTGTGTACCTTGGAGAATGCTTCTTTCTTTGGCTGTTTTCTTTTTTTGTTAACCACCTTTTGAGTAGATTAGGTTTTTTGGAGATGCTCTTACTGTCCTGGAGCAGCTAAGACTAATTTCTAGGGTAGTGGAGGAATGATAGGTTATAAGAAAGGGGAGAAGTTTTTGCACTAATTTAATTGTAGCCTCTTAGAGAGATGTGAGTTTAGGTGCTAATCCTGTGCTGTGTAGTTGGAGAGCTTCCTCAGAAGTAATTTAGGACTTATCCAAAGCCCACTGCACTTTGTGGGAGATTCTCCATCTTTATTCCACACACTTCTGGAGCAGACCACTATAATGGGAGCGAGTTGTAGGTAGTGACAAGCTTACTCTACAGGAACATCAACTGGCTGCATTTGTATATGAAATTGTTTTAGGCATGTAAGGGAGGAGACATTAGAGTCAAGTTGTCCCTTGTCTTTCCATTTAAATTCTAACTCTTGGCTTCTTCGAGCTATTCTATCACCCACTGCTTACAGCGAGACACAGCACCGGGTACAGCGGGACTGGTGTTGAGCAGGGTGTAACTACAGCTCTGCTCTGGAGCAAACTGCAGTCAAACAGCGCTGCGGGCACTTGAAAATCTGTTGTGTGCCAGGTTTTAACCTGCACATATTTTAATGGCACTGGATGTGTGGGCTGTCATTAGTTAGACCTGTTTAAAGATGTTATGATTGGCAAGTACTCCACATGCCCTTCTAGCAGAGATGACTATTCCTAAGGCAAGCTTTCAAAGCAGAGTTCAACTTGCCTCGTTCTCTGTGGCAATGCCAGCAGTTTTTCTAAAAAAGAAAAACTAAACAACAAAATGGGGTATTTTTAGCCTGGATCGATTCACTGATCCGGTTTTCTTCATGGTCTCACACAGTGAGAGGGTGGTGTCTGAGCAGGGGTGGGAGCTCCTGGTGCTGATGTTTTTGCAGAGGCAAAGGTACGCTGAACTGTGCTGATGCCTGGAGCTAACAAATGTGTAAATTGTGTTGGTCAAGGAGGCAGCGAGTTGTCCCAGTGCAGAGGGTGGTTACCTCTTGTAGAGAGGAAGGAGGCCAGCAGCTCAGAGGCACTGGCTTCACAACCAGTGACCTTTTGCAGGTTGCCTTTAGCTCATGGCTCACAGTTGGACTATAACCTCGTATAATGTCTCTAGTTAAACAGTGGGCTGAAGATAGGTGGTGTTATGGGTGGGAACCACTAAACAGAGCCAGACTTGAATCTTCCACATTCCTGTACCTTGTACCAACTTCAGGGTGTTGAGGTTTTTTGGTTTAGAATGGTTTTAAATTTTCATAGTGCCCCGTCTCCAGTGCTTTGGTCTGACACTTCTTGAAGTCAAAGGGAGTCCTTGTGGTAATTCAGTCATTTTTGCAATGTGATGCTGCTTGTGGCAAAGCTAAAAAATTACTTAGCTACAGAAGCATTTGACTGTAGGCTGGTAAGCAGAAAAAGTGAGGGTGTGTGGGTTTGTGACTGTATGTTGCCCATTAAGGAGTCTCACTCTATATTGGGGCTGCTTCATTACTGTGATAAAAATAACATAAAAGGATTCTAATAACTAATTAACTTGTTCACTAATGGATCAAGCATTGTCTTAAGGGCAGCAGTTTAAAAGAGTCCGTTTAATGAAAGTTGACTGGAGGTATGTCCTGTGGCTATTACAAACTTTGTTTTATAATAGCATGTATTTTTCAGTAGCTCCTTGCTATGCTGTAATGTGGTTGGAGTGGGAGAGGTAGAAAACTGACCATTTCCCGGCAGATAGCGATAAGTTTCTACTCAGTCAGAATGCTCTACACACTGTGATAGGTTTATAATTATTATCCTAAGATTGATGTTTTGGGGAGGGAGTGTAAATTTGTGCAACAGTAATCCATTAAGAAATCAATAATCATTCCGTCCTGAAACGCAGTTTCTCTGCAACATTATAAATACACACCAAAGATTTGAAACTCTGCTTGTCTCCCCTGCTCTGCCCCCTCCTCCCGTTTCCCTGAATTCCGAGTTCAATGTCCTTTGCTGTGTTGGAGAAGCTATTATGTGGTAGGACTCTTCTGTTGGAAAAAAACCAAGGGTGGTAATATTAGCATAATCCTGAGAACCAGTAAAACTTTTTAGTGTGAACTTTGCTTTCTCTCCAGTACCCTTTCAGACTCGGGGAAATCCCCCTCTCCCCTGTCTTGGTTTCATCCCTAGTAGATGGGGATGATGAAGATTTATGCCTAGTTTCTCTGTAGAGGACTGTGGAGATAAAGTGTTGTATGAGTGCAAAGTCGTGGTATGTGTACATTTCCTTTTCCTCACTCCTCCTCCTCGTTCAGGCTTGGTTCTTCATGCAACAGTACAGAGGTTTGACTATCAGAAGCCAGCACATCCTGCAGGACTTCCCTTTTTGCTATGAATTCTCCCCAGTTGGGCAAACATGTTTTCAAAATGCTGTTATAAGTTATCCCTTGATCTAGAGAGCTGGAAACCTACTTTATCTCAGTAAAGGTGTTTGTAGCTGATAAATAGTAGACTGTATGAGGGAGACTGAGAGTATTATTTATGTTTCTCGGTGGAAGTCTAAATTATATGGAGCGAAGTGCTGGGCCAGTCTGGTTTTGATCTTGCAAAGAAAATTGTGGATGGGGCAGGGAGATGCTATTATTGTAGTAAGAACCACAAAAAATTGAGTATGATTAATATTACATTTCCATGTCTTTTATTTTCATTCTTCCTCTACTTCCTTTTTGTTAAAGCCTGTTGAAAGATCAGTTTTAATGAAAAATACCTCAATTTTCTTTTTGAATTTAAATTACTATTATTTTTAGCCAACTCTGGTGTTGATTGAAAAATGGGGCATTCTTTAAGGATAGGGTTATATCTTACATCCATGATATTTGTTGTCCAGGCCTAATTTCACTCTGTTTTCTCATCTGCCCCAATACAAGGCATGCTTGGCTTGAGATGTGTGTGTAACTCAGTACCTGCCTTTTACTCTTCTGAGAACATTGTCATCTAGTGCGTGGATGCTCAGCAGCCTTTTCAGCTTTGAGAGAGCAAAAAAGACCAGAGTGTTCATCACATCTTTCCTTTTGAGATTTGAGACTCTCAGGTTATGTCCAGAGGTCTAGCAAGTGTAAATTGTGAGGTTTCGCTTGTGATTTGGCACATGTCTACTTTGGCTTAAAAGAGCAGACATGAGAATGCCCACATGAGTAGAATCATTAATGTATTTCAGTGTTCACAGGCTTGTCTCTTAGGGGGTGTGGAAGAGATGGTGGTGAGCAAAACTGGATGCATAAAAGCCAAACACCGTTTCTCATCTGTGTAGTTGCTCTAAAACTTTCATGCGTGGCTTGATTGTGGGGCAGCTTGACTTTTACTGGTTTGATTTGGAAAGTGTGAAGTTGTGATGCTAACAGGAAAAGGCCCAGATGCCAGCAAAACAGTTGGTCTTGTCAATTGTGTTCTGTAGGTTTCCTTTCAGCATTGACTTTTTGTCTGGTGAATTGCTATTCTGCTTCTTTAAGGCCACAAACCCCATACTGGATTGCTTTGCCATCGATAAAGAATACTTCTTCATTTACCTAAAAATGTCCCTCTTGCTCAGACACTGGTAGCCTGTGAGTTTAGCAAGAGCTTGTGCTTTGTGGGTTTTGACTCTTCTTAATTCAATACCTCGTAACTTGCGTCACTTCTCTGTTGGCCCATGTACTGATCAATGCCTTTAATACATCAAACACAGTTCATAATTTTGAAAATCACCTTTTCTTTTTCCCCTCTATTTAACTTACATAGAAGCAGCAGCTGATTGACAACTGATTTTTCTGCAATGATTTGCTGAATTGTTCATGCAAATGGCATGTGGCTTTTCAGTGAAATAGGAAGACTTTATCACATCTTTTGGGGTTTTACCCATTACCATTTTTTTCCAGTGGTTTGCAGAATGGTGAGCGCTGAAAGCCCAATATCTGCTCACAGGATGCTGAGTTTAACAGATAGGGCTTTATTAGCTCTCAGTTGCATTTGTCTTTACTTCACAAGTCTCTGTTTAGAGTTACCTGTGAGTGGTTATTTTCCAGTGTGGTTTTCTAAGACAAACCTTTTTTTTTTTTTTTTTTCTTTTTGTTGTTGCTGCTATTTTTTTGAACTACTAAAAGCTCATCACCATCTATGTAACTGTTATGAATGTGTATGTGTCCACCGATAGCTTGAAAGGCAACTTACAGAAATTGGTGTAAGTGGCTCTTTGGAAAGAAAATTCTTCAAAGAGAAATATTTAACAAATTGAACAATTAAGAGATGCCATCTCAATCAATAAGTTAGAGTTAATTGGCTGGGTACAAAGCATTTTTAAACAACTTCCCTGAAGATTCTGCACATTAGAATGCCTTTCTAGTGAGGCTACACTGTGACGCTACTTTCAAAGGCCAGCTTCTTCTAAAAAGTGCTTATTTTGAATATTATTTTTTTTTCTAATTTCCAGACCCCAAACCATTTTGCATTGTAGCTACGGGTCTCCCTGAGTGAATTTAAGACTGCTTAATAACAGCTTTGCATGTCTTCTTTTGTGTGTGTGTGTGCGTGTGTGCCCTCCATGCACACGTAACACGCTTTTGTGACTGCGAACTGCTGCTCTAGAAAAGAGTCACCAGCTACTCTCAGCCCCTGGGTAATAAGTGCTGCAAACATATTGTATTCAGGTCTCTGTGTCACCTCATTTTTTTCTTTTTCTACTGCTGTGAGCCTTATCAAACTCTTCCAAGTGCAACATGGTGACCACAAGCCACATGTTAAGGCGAATGGTCCTTAACTGCTGGTTCAACTTTATGCTTGTAGACATGGCTTAAAACCCTATTGGAATTAAAAGGTAAAAAGAACACCAAGCCCTCTTAGTAGTGCTAGCAGGCTGTGTATAAGGGTCAGACAGGGTATTTCATCCAATGGTTTCGAAGCCCTCTTTAACAATGGACAAGCAGTGTCCTCTGTACTTTCAGAGAATGGAGGTGGTAGAAAAGCTTACCCTCTCTTTTAGCAAGAGCCGCATGTCTCTGGGATGCCCCACTTGGGATATTGTAGGCCTGACTTTTAGAGATGGCATGGGTTGCTAGACCATTTGCAAATGGGTCAAGAATACATGAAGTTGGACTTCTTCAAGAGTTGGTCCTGAGCTGGTCGACGACATGCAGTGAGTCAACAAACAAGCTGAAATGCCTGTCTTTCGGCTCTGAGTTCACTTCACCAGACCAGTGTTTCTCATTCTGTGGGTTGTGTAGAAGTATTAAATGTGTTTAATGAAGCTCCCTCCCTTTTTTTTTTTTAATTCCCCCAAATGTCACCTCTAAAAGACGAGGTAGACTGTAAGAAAGAAAGAAATCCCTCACATAAAACCAGTAGACTTAAGTACTTCAAAGCAAAACGCTTTCTCTTCCTTAAATGCTTTTCCTTGAAATTTTCCTTCCCTTTTGGCCCACAAAGGTCATCACTGAGACTCAAAAGCTGAAGAAGGGTAATAGTTCTCAAATCATTTGAGCAATGCTCAATTGGAGAATGAAGAAATGTTAACAGATCTTGTTCAGGCTAATGCTCCCTAGCTCGGTTGGGAAAAGGAGGGGGGAGTAAATCATTGAGTAGGTCTATCTTCCATTCAGCAGGAGCTGCACATGATGGGATTATTAGTATTTCTAAACTAAAGCCCCTGACAGATCCTTGGATGCTTAAAGCTGTTGTGATTCTTTACCAGATGGTTCAGAAACTCAGACTGGAATATCTCATTGGCTGGTGCTGAACAATGACATTTCAAACCCACACGTTCATTTGGATTTTAATTTTCAGGAGGATTAAAGCTTTTTGGGATATGGGCTGTCTCTTTCCATATATATGCTCAGCACCTTATGTAGTTTAGATGCTTTTGCAGTGTCTTTATAATTCATCATATTACTTAAGTAAGAGTGATTTGAATGGTTGTGCATTTTTAGCCGTATACCTGGTCCAGCAAAGTGCAGGCAGGATAAGTGTGCAAGTTGTTGCCTCACTGCAATGAGCGTGACAGCTGCAACTGCTTTGTCTTGTATCTGGTGATTGTGTGAAGAGGTGATTATCATGCCATTTTTGATACTGTATCCTTCTGTTCTTTTTCACTTTTCAAATCTTGTCTTTTGAAGCCCCAGTCCTGAAACTACTAATGGCTTTGCGTAACTTGTATCGAGTGGAGTGTTGATGTTTATTCCTCCTAGGTGTTGAGCTGTTCAGCCCTGACTGCAGTAAACTACTTTGACTGAGACCCCAGTGCTCTGGGGGAGAAGATCAAAGGAAATTGGTTGTGTTTTACTCTATTTCAGTCCCATCGCGTTTTGAAAACATGATAGAGTGCCCCCCTGGCAAAATTTAAGAAATTTTTAGGACCTGCCAAGTTAGACAGTCCTCCTTGGCTGCCTGCATGACTGTCCTGGTTAGAGCTAGGACCTTTCTGCTACTTCTGAACTGCCTTCAAACATGGATGGGAGTATTACTATTAAATTCCCTCCTAAATTCCTTAGGGCAAAGATTGCTATTTTGTTGTGTGTAGATATATCAGGTGGCGGTAGGTTACTGTGTAAAAATGTAAGTACACAGATGATTTTGGGATTGGGGGAAGGATTTGAGCTTAGTGTTTGAGGAATGGAAAACTTATTTTTAACACTTGTTTAAACAACGTGTTAATGCACATGCTACAGAACAAAGAACCAGGATGCTTTCCTATCAAGTCTGAGAGGTTTTGCTTTTTTTTTTTCTGCCCTCTCTTGCCCCTGACAACTCTATTAAGAGAAGAGCATCATTGGGGAAAGAGCTTGGTTATGTTGAGAAGAAAAGGGACATTTTATATAATTATTTTTATGTGTTAGACTGGTACATTCAATCCCACTGTTCTCCATATGATTCATTCTATTTGTACACAACTGTTGCACAGTATTAAATAATGTGCTTTTCTTTTTTTCTGTTAAACAAGCATTCCCTTAGCTTGTCACAAAAAGCTGACACATGTTCATTCTTCACTCAGGGAGTTCTGCATCTGTCGACACTTCAGACATAATCAGTTTAGATTTCAGCAGCTGATTAGTGCTCACCTCTAACCAAACTGAGAAGCTGCTCCTCCAAATGGTAACAAATAATATCCTAATTAGTCCTCTGCATAACGATAGTGGGAGTCTTAGCTGAAAGCTACTGATCTCAGAGGCCTTTCTGTTCTAGTCCACTGGCTTTACAGACTGTTGTATCAACATTTATGCTGAGCTTTTATTCCCCCTGCCTCAAAATGCCTCACAGAGCAATTAATTATGCACCTGAAGATAGGCATTAGGCACGCAATGATATTCCACACACAGTTATGAACATTTAATTAGTGCCAGTTAATTTATGTACGATTATGAAAGCAAGAGGAGGAATGCTGGGCAAGACTCCAGGATTATCCTATAGTGCTTGTAGACGTTAAGTGTCCCTGTGAAGCTATTTGACCTGGCCAGCCGGTGCAGGCAAGTGCAGCTCACACTGCCTTAAATACTGGATTGCTCAAAGCAGGAACCCACAGAGTGAACAGAGCAGAAAATGAAGGGAGGAGGACGATATGGAGAGCAACTCCTCTCTACCCCAGTGACTGGCTGGTTGTGACAGCACCAGGTTTTACCAGGAAGTTTTAAATGGGTTTATGCTTTTCTGAGTCTGATTAGCTAGTTAGCAAAACATGCCCATCCCTGTCTATTAAACTCTGTGTACTTCCTCTTAGCTAACACCATTTTGCACAAGCCTGGGGTTTTTAAATAAATAAATGTCCACAGAGGCACAATTTAATAAATACCACTCGCAGGGATAGCATAGTAGCCACTGGCATTTCTCAGGACAAAAGTCATGTGAGCAGCTATAGCTGGATTAGTGTGACCTCAATAGTACAAAGAATTGAGGAAAGAAAAGAGGAAGAGAGTATGAGGGGTAAGATGCCTTAAGATGCCTTCAGGAACATGTGCAGCCAAAGTTGTCCAAAGGCAGGCTGAGCAAGCTGAACAGCAGAGTACGTAAATATCCAACAGTTTATAAAGGAAGCTTTAAAATGTCAATTGGATTTTCAGGTTCGATCCAATAACTTTTTGAAACCCTGCTTAAGTTTGAAATTGAGAAAACCTATTTTAAAACATAAATCGACAGTAACAGAAAAATCACTTAAATAACAGCAAAAGTGCTGCTTAAATATTTGCTGCTGAAATGTTAAAGAATGTCTAGCTACTAAAATTGGGGGTGTCACAAAATCGGCACTTAAAAGCAGAGATTTTTGCTGAAAGTGCTTTATTACTATAGTTGTTGCTTTTTCTGTGGGTACAGGGCTATTATCTTCAGTTTATTCAGAGTTCGAAGTGGGTAAAATGGCTAGGAGATTAAAAAGCAGAAAGATTTGTTCTTCTCGGCAAGCTGGTGAATAAAAACTGGCTTGAGAGGTTGAGGCCAATTCCAATTTGCATTCAGGATAAGGTTGACATAAATAATGAATTTTAAAATCATCTAGGAAATGAAGCTGTTAATTATCTTTAATATATTAACATGTAAAACAAACGTGTGAATAAATGAATGTTAAGCTTTTTTATGAAGTGCATGTATATCCCCTGAGGCAATAAAAAGTGCCTGATCTACTGAAAAGTTTACATTTATTTGCAAAATCACTGGTCTCTGTGGCTAATAGCTTTTGTTTAGAAAACAACTGAGAAGCCCAAATGGGAAACAAGGTTAAGCTACGCTATTTCAACTGAAGTTTCCTGGTTGCTTTTTTAAACCCCAGCTCTAAAGGGTGATTAAATCACTTGATTATGAATTGATTTGCCTTGTCTTTCTCTTTAATAAAATATATTTATCTTTGAAACAAGAAAAACAGTATATCTAATCTATGTGCATTTTGGTAGAGCAACCAATATGCTACTACTGAGAAAGTTGTTAGTTAAACTAAGAAGATAAAAAATTATACGGTTATTATAAAGTACATGAGAAAATGTCTAAATGGAAAATCAGGCTGTAATGGATCGGAATTATTAGGCTACAAGAACGGTACAAGCTCCTTCTGATTCAGTCTCAAAATGGTTTTGTTTCAAATATTCGTTAATGAAATGCCATTTAAAGTGAGGAGGTACTGATGTATCTTCCAAGTCAAATCAGAAGGCGATATCAACATGAAAAACAATCAGAAAATTCTACAGACAGAGTTGACACACTTGGGCTGGAGCAATGAAAATGAGATGACACACAATCATGCACGGTCAGACACACAGGGACTAATAAGAATTTCTGTTGTAGCCTGAGTGCCTGCAAATGACGGAGGAGGAAAAAGATCTTAATGTTTTTAGGTGACACAAGATGTCTGTCAGGCACCAACAGGATAAAGTTACGAGAATGGCACATGCCATGATGTGATATTGCAGGTAAAGTGTTTCCAGTGGAGAAGGGAAATGTTGACGCTGTTTTACAAGCCTGAGAATCAGGGTAGCTTAGCCCACGCAGAGGTCTGCACTTCATCGACTAGACGTCTTCCGTTTCATGAACTCCCTTTTAAAACTAGTTCAGGAATCTCTCCTCTCTGTGAAGAAATGAAGGTGAATTCTACACAGTCTAGTCAGTCCGGTAAAACTTTCAAACCTTTTGAAAGGGCATGGGATTGGGCCCATTGAAAAGTACAGGAAGGGGTAAATATCAGGTAGGGTGGCAAGCTATTTAAACTTAAAGCAAAAAAAAAAGTCACGAGAAGCAGCAGACAACGAATAAAGCAAAGTTACCCTTTTGCTTCTGCTAGAATGTGGGCAGGAGTCTGACACATTTCTGAATGGGATCGTATGGCATGGCGGCCTGACAGCGGAGGGCTGAAAGTCACGTAGGGCAACCAGGCACCTTTTCACTTTATAGAGGTCACCAATTGTGTGGCCTGTCTGGAGCAATAAGCACTCCTTCCTCATCTTCTCAAATTCTCACTCAAAGGCTGATGTCAGTCCCTTTCTGCTCTTAACATCCAGGCCAAGGCCTGCAATGTCTGTGCACTTACACAAGGGCTTGCTTTTCATGGGCCTAAGTTCAATTGTACAGCAGCAGAAAAATTGTTGCCATGTTCTCAATTACCTTCTGCAATTCCAGCATGAATTTGCTATCCTGTTGTTTGAGGTGAGCTCTAGTAGAAAAGCACAAGATTTTCTTTGGCAAGACCTGTACTAGGTCTACAGCAAAGAAGCAGTTGCCAACAGGAAGGCCCGATGTGCCTGGAGGTGTGGTTGGATGAGATGTTCCATATTTTACTATAGAGCTGAGGGACTACGAATTAGTGAGGACTTAAGGGTCTGTTTCTTTTTTTTTTTCTTTTTTTTTTTTTTTTTTTCGTATGCTGCAAGGCAATGCAAAAATGAATGTCTTCAGACATTTGCATTTCCTTCTCTCCTTAAGAGAGAAAGGTGAAAGAGGGAAAGTCATCTCTCTGAGCAACTGTGTAAGGAGTCTAAATGATGTGACGTTCTGGCACTCTTCAGTGTTGCTCTTTCATTAGCTGTTGGGAGCAAGGTGACTTCACTTTTCTATGACAACCCTTGCTATCCAAACTTGTGGCCAGCCAAGCAGCAAGCTAAATATTTTGAGGAGGGGAAGAACAAGCAGAGAAAACAAATGTTTTAAACAATATGTCCCTGCTTCTAACAAATATCAAAATACATAGTTTTTAGTCTGACGTTTTCCCCTTGAAAATTATGTTTCATACCCCTCATGCATTTTAACTGAGTTTAATATTATTTTCTATCCTCCTATATTCAGAACCTACTCTTGAGTACAATGGAAAAGTTAGATGGGAAGAGTAAGTCTGAGGATTCCATGTTCCTCACCAGTGAGGACATGTGACGTGACAGTAGATGTGGAGTCTGAACACCCAGTGCATTCCTTTTTTACTTTGCTGAGGGCAAGATTAGGCCCATCTTCAATTTTAAATGAATTAGTGCCAGCAGAAATAATTTTTTTCCTTTTTAAAAATGTGCCGTTGTTTTTGTTTGTCATAAAGCTCCATAGTCAACTGTTGTTTGGTTTCCTTTCCCATATATTTATCATATGCAGAAAAGGGATGCCATTCTTATGTGGGATGTTTGAAATCATGAATTCACTCCAATGATCAAAATTCAATTTTACAGTCTGCCTCTCCTCTTCTGTGAAATAGGATGGTGTAGTGTCACTTCTGCCAGACAAAGAAGGTACGCTGCCCAGATAGTAAACGAGACAAGGGATTAATTGGGGTTGGCTGACTGGAGTTTTTGGACAACAGTTAGTAGGCCAGTGTTTTCTTACCAACGATAAATTCTAATGTCTTTGAGATTTGCGAGTGTTCATGCTAATGCCAATACAGTCCGAGATATATTTTCAAAGCAGTGTTCGCTAATCCTGTTAACAAATAATGGGATTTGTGCGTGTACCTCCCATGAGCTGCTTTGAAAACATACCCTTAAGTGTCAGAAGTTTTCTGGACACACGTTTAAAACTCACTGTGTTCTTCAAAGACTAAAAGTAAGAATTTCCCAGTGCTCTAAGCTTTTATCGTATCTGAAGTACACACAGGAAGAAATTGCAATTGATTCCTAAAAAAAAAAAAAAAAAAGTAATAATGGACTACATCAAAATTAGCTTTTAATGCAGAAATTTCATGTTTCTGAGCTGCCTGATATGACAATGAAAGAAGCTGGGCTTTTCTATGAGTAAATATGTTTATTATATTTATGTAAGAGAATATATCTATAGTGCTATTCAGGAGAAAAGCCATTCTAACCACCCTTACCTCAGGGTATCTTGTCTGTCAAACCTGAACAATAAGAAATTGTGCCTGTATCTGCATTGAATATATTTTTCGTGGTTTGGCGGGTTTTTTTGAGGGGGTAGGTTTCAGCACAGATTAGTAGCTGCTCACTCTGAGGTCGGTTCTTGGAATGTGATAACTCATTATCTCACGGACAATGTGACAAATACAGATCAGTTCTTGCAAATTTGTTTCTGTGTCTACACCTATTTCCACTTCTGGGTTACTATCTCTACAAGGGCTGCTTGACAAGAGGAAGAAAAAGCTCAAAGTTGAAAACTATCATTGAGTGAGTTTTTTCCCGTTTTCCTTTAAATGTGAACATAATTTATTTCCATTTTATCAAGGAATTTGTTTGCTGGAAACAAGCTGAAAAATGGCATCTGGGACGTATGGGCACAATCAGACTTCAGCTTAATACAGGATCCTTTGCATTAGCAATATTAGTAAGACCAGACAGGTCCAGGATTTTTCTATGTGCTCAGCCTACAGTAAAGCCGGAGAAAAGCAGAACAGTGAACTTCAGAAATATGTTTGTCTGAAAGCCAGGAAGCAGAGAAACGTCTTACTCTGTTCTCATGGTAGTTCTGCTGAATAATAACTTGGCAAACAGCCGTGACGTGTTAGAGAACCTCACGCTTGCAGTTTAGGTATAGGATATTTTGAGAGGCTAAAGGCTTTGCTATCGCTTAGCTGGATGTAAGAAATGCTGTGTGATAAGAACACTGTTTCCTCTTTTTCTTAAACCATGTCAGTGATCTGCAGCATTTGAGGTACTTCGTTCAGTGCAAATAAGCAGAGCTGATCTTCTTGTCTATTCGATAGTGGTGGAACTGGCAAAATTGAAGACACTTTAGAGAAAGGAGACAGTCTTTGGAATAATTTTATTTTTCATTTTTCTTTTTTCCTGAAAAAGGTATGAGGTGGCCTATGCTCACTGTCTTTTATTCCTTCTGAGCTCCTGCAGCTGGATTTTTGCTGTTGGCTGGCTTTTCAGCAGAGATGGGTCCAACATAAACCAGTTGATCCTGGTGCTTAGGTAGATTGTCCCAGAACTGCTATTTAGTAAGTCTTCCATAAGCTCAGTTAAAAACTTCAATTTTCTTCTCCAAGTTATATTTGCCTGAGTTAAGCAAATTTGTTTACTTCTGTTCTTTTTACACCGCTCCTTCATTTCTGAACCTTTTACCACTGCGAAACAGTTGGCACGCGAATGATGTCTGTCCCTCCTGTACTGATAAAAAATTGCAAAAAGGTCTCCAGAAATTGTCTCTTCCACTTGGAATGAACCTGCCTCCTTTGGTTCTTCATAATGTACGAGTTTTGGTATTTGGCATCTTCCTGATTGCTTTTCATCGAACTGTTTCTGGGATAGTAGTAGTATGTCTTTGCAGACCTGAGTTGGGATTTATACAAGTTAATCAATATGGGTATTTAGCAAATGTCTTAGATTGGAATTCAGCAGCACAATGTTTAGTTAAACAGTTATGTGCTTGTTTAGCTTTGAGTAATCCTCTCTCCATTCACCAGGGGTCTGAAGACACTAGCAAGCCCCTTTGGCTGGTACAGCATTTGAGTGTGTAACTAAGAGCCTTGTTGAATGAAGCCTTCTAGAAGAATAACCACATACTTTGCTTTTTTACTGATTGCTGTGTGCAATACTGGAATTTCTCAACCATATTTCTGCTGTGATCCCTAGTTAAGAATGGAGGAGCTTTTCTCTGTGCTTCTCTCTGTGTCTTCTGTGCTCTTTTAGTGATGAAATACTGTCTTTAACTGTGGTAGAGGCAACTGTGTTTCAGTTCCCTTAAGCTTGACCTTGAATTTGGTTATGGATTTTGTCCCCTCCCCTCCACAGCTTTTCAAGACCTTTTCTAGTTTCCAGAAAAAATGTCTTTGTGATCTGTGTAAATGCAATCTAATCTTTATTTATTTTTTTTTCCCCCCCAAGTTGTACTGGGTTGTGATTTTCAGTACTTGTGTGTACTAGCCCCCCAGCATGAAGCATTTAGGCACACATGGCTATATACCGATGAAGCTACTTCAGGCTCACATCTATCAAACATCACTTCATATATGATGCCTCTATTCCTTCACTGATCTAGTCCCATTTCAATTTAGTTTCATTTTTTTGCTCTTTAGCAACTGTAACGTGATATGCAAATGTAATGCACTGGAACACAGAAGGGAAGAGTGAACCAGAACCACATTATGGACTTACTATTCTTCTGTCAAACACATAAATAGGCAAGAAGAGCCTGTATAAATAAATGAGTACCTATGTATTTTTTTTAAAAGAGGTTTAAACTGACCTCTGGAGTGATCTTTTGTTTTCATTCTAACCTGAAATAATTTAACTTTTGGTACCCTTTGACTCCTGTTGTTAACTATGTTTACTGTACAGGCTCCTACTTTAGATCTTTGTCCAAAGCTCTTCACCTTAGCTGTTGCTGTCTGGTGCAGAATCTTGTGAAATGCTTTTTTGCGCTCTGAGTATACAACATCCCCCGAAATTCCTTCATGTCACTGCAGTGCTGTCCCTGGGGAATTCCTGAGGCCTTGCTAAGCGTGACCTCTTCTGCCTCAGCCCAGTCACCACAGCCTTAAGCACATTGCTTTCCACATTTTCCTAGCATTTCATTCTTAAGGTATGCAGTTTCCAAAACTTTCTCCCCGCAGTTGATTTTCAGCATTCTGGCTAATAATGTTACGGCTTATCTCTTGACCTGATATAAAGTGATACTATACTGAAGGCTTTCCTATCATAATTCAGAGAAGATTAAGCCTGTGTTGTAGAAATCTTGGTATAGGGCCATTTGTGTGACAGCATCATTCTTGTGATGGACTAAAGCTACTTTTTATATAAAAGTTCATATTTCTTTTAAAAGTTTGACATGAATAAAAAAGTTTTTGCCTAGTTATTCATAGGGATGCAAGTTTGTGGTCTTCCTTCATTTTTTTTGGATGGTATTGTCTGAAAACAGCGTAATACACTTATTTCTGGTTTGCACAGAAGGCATTTTTAGAGCAAGCTGATAGTGAGCCAAAGTCTCTGAAACCTTAAAGTTGCGGTTAGCAGACAGCCAGTCTAGGAAATTAGGTCACCATTACCTCACTATTTCATTTTTTTAAATTTATTTTTTTTTAATCCTGTAGCTGACACTGTTGCTGTTTTACCAATGACACCCAAGATGGATTGCATCCCAAGCTGGCAGCAGGAAGGAGACCGAAGGAAAGGTCTGAGGCTTCAGAGGGGTGAATTCAGAATGTGAAATCAGTGCCAGGAGCACAGCAGCAGTGGAGGACGGCTGGTTTAGTTGGGAAGGAAGGTTGGAGCATAAGATGTTCTTTGACACTGTAGGAGTAGGTTGGGTTTGGGGATCTGGATAGTTTGCAGAGCTCGTGGTAGGAGTTGGTTCCCTGAGGACTGTGGCTGGGCAGAGAGAAGGTCAGGCGCGATCATGGTCCTTGTGGGGAGGCAGTTGCAGACGCTCCTCCTGCCTGAGTGGGTATTTGCCTCTGCACTCTCAGCTGTTACAGCCTCCACTGCCGCAGAAATCATCCCCGTGTGGGTTGGTGGGATGAGGTGGGAGCAAAAGTAACTTGAAAACTCGTACCTATTTATATAGATATAAAAATTTCTTTATTTTTCTTCTCTTAGAAATGCTATTAGCAGAGTCTGGGAGTAGCTGAAAGCTTTATTCCCATCTGTTACACTGTGCATGGCTCTTCTAAGGTGTGACCTTATCAAAGCTGGAATCAAAACACAAAGTAAAACTCAAGGCAGGCTCGATCTAGTTGAGATTCCCTTCAGTAGACCATGGCAATGGGGAACAATGCATGTGCTGCTGAAGTTCATTCTTCCCTTAAGTGCGGTTTTATCGGCAATTAGTGTGTAAAAACAGCACTTACTGGCTTCAGGATCCTGCCCCCTGCTTTCAGACTTGTATTTGCTCACTTAGCCTAAAAATAAGGGAGGTTTCTACTCCAACTGTAGTATTGACTGAGCCAATGGAGTCATAACTGCCGCATTAGAACAGGTATCTGTGCCTCGTCAATGGGATTATTCGTTAAGTTCCAGCTGCAGAACTTTTACTGTTGGGTTTTCTTCACAGGCCAGGAGGAGAACAATTTAAATCTTGGATTAGTCTTCCAAGCCCGGGAAAATAAATCCTTTCTGAGAAAGCTAACGCTTGATTGTGCAGAGCTGGATTTTTTTGGTTGCTTTTCAGGTGTGCTTTCAGTGCTTTGTCAGGGCTCTCGTGAGTCATTGGGAATATTGTGACTAACTCGGTCATGATACATCGTAGGGAGAAAAGAGGCTAAAAGGGAATGGAGGGATCCAGTGGGCAGACTTTGGCCTTGTCTGTAATCCTCTGACTCCGGCGGACTAGCAGACTACTCAAGGAGATAAAGGTAAAACTGGTATCTCCCCCATTAACCTGAGTCTCTCAGCCTGCACCTACTTTCTACGGAAGATGTTTGACCCCAGAGGTTTGCTTTTATGGAGGGGTGCTTGTTTTGAGGGAGGCAGGTCTCCATGCAAGTTGGAAGATGGGAACTGCATTTTGTATATATTTGAATTAGCTTTCAGGACCTTAACAAATGCTAAAGCATCAGCCTTTTCTTTTTTTCTTTTTTTTTTTTTTTTTTAACTACTTCACCTGTGACAGCTTCGGTTTACAGACTTCATTCTTCTTGTGGAAATTTTATTGTGTGACCGTTTCCTTGTTTAGTAATACAGTGGCTTGGGAGGAAGCAACTTTATACTTTTGATCTAATTTTACAGCCTCAGAATAGGTCATTCACTCCTCCAAACAATTTCTAAAGATTTTTTTCAAATAAGGCATAACTTGATTTAGAAGGCAAGGAGTAAAGTGTCAGGGCCAAAACTTTCAAGGAGCTTTTATGTGTAACCTTATTGGGATTTTTAATGGGCTAAATACAGCATTGTAGGCAGAAGCTGTAAACTGAGAAGCCCTCCTTCTCAGCAGATCCTTGGGGATATGCCCTTGGGAGGGTTTCAGACTGCAAGAAAATGTGGAAAAACAAGAAGATTGCTCTGCAGGGATGGACATAATGTAGGGAGAGGTTGGGAAAGATAAATCCTTCTGGCCCCCTTCATTATGAGAGTAAAACGACACTTTTGGCTAGAGGCCA
Organism: Tringa tobata; assembly: GCA_033628505.1. Taxonomy (NCBI): domain Eukaryota; kingdom Metazoa; phylum Chordata; class Aves; order Charadriiformes; family Scolopacidae; genus Tringa; species Tringa tobata. The sequence goes on from JAHREE010000066.1 coordinate 1,042,623, forward strand.
GTGAAACCTGGGAGATCTAGGATGGTGCAGACAGGACTAGCAACAAGTTTTGTCAGGGAATGGATTGGATGAGTGCAGATCTGCCTCAGCGTTGTGGTTTTTGTTCTGAATACGGAGCGTTAACCCCTCCGCTCCTGCTGCTTTCCAGAAGCTGAAACGAGGCAGAGGCGCTCCAGATGGGGGGGAAAAATTGTGGTGGATTTTAATTAAACTTGGAAAAACAAGCGGAGGTAGAGGAATGCTCTTACAGGAGGTGTAGGATTGTTGGAGGAGCATGTTGTTGTGATGCTGACCTGACGATACAGAGATTAACAGCCGTCCCGTCTTCCCCACACAGTCAAAATTCAGCAGCACCGGGGAGAGGGGGCTGCCAGGCAGATCTGCTTACTCACAAAGGGCATTCTGAAAAAAACAAATGTATTTTTTTATTAAAAGCAACTGAAAATGATTTTCAGCAAGAAATGTTGCAGTCCCTCATCCCGGAAGGTGGTGATTTTGATTTAAAATTTTGATATGCCCTTTTGGTTTCACTGATGTTGGCCCACCAAGGTATGGCTGAGGCGGTGCTTTCAAGGAGACAGGGAAAATGCTTGTGATCTTGAAAGTCTTAATTCTTAAATAAGCAAAAATGCAGCACCTTTCTTATGTTTATGGAAGCTCATTTTTCTCTAACCATAAATTTGTCAGGTCTGTGATGGGTGAAAAAGCTTGTCTTTGAAATTAGACTACGAAGGGCTAGTTTTTCACGAGAATTCGGAGTCGCTCTGCCCCCTCAACGTTACATCTACAGCCTGGTCAGAGGTGTGGATGCAGCTTCTGCAGATTTACCTGGGCTGGCTGTAAATTAGCCAGCGTGTGGGTGTAAGGAGGGCCAGCGCTGCACCCCATCGATGCAGGCTCAGTGTCCTTTGGGTACCGACCCTGGCTGCGGCCCCAGGGGGAGCCTACGGACACTGTGGCTGTGACACTGGTACCCACGAGAGTGAGGGAGGGACAGATGCTGCCTTAGAGGAACCTGGCCAGGTTAAGCATGCTTGGAAGCCCGTGTGTATTTGCATGATCTCATGATCTTCAGGAGATGTTATTTAATTTTTTTTTTATGGGAGTTGCATATAAACATGGGAGTGTAGAATTTGACCTGTAAATAGGATCTATTTGGGAATAAGCCTTTTCCAGAGCTATATAATGACAGTTTTCGTTTCTTCAGTTAGAAACAAATGAGGGCCACAATCCTAAAAACGCTTACATGGAGGCTTTATTTTAAGATTCACCAGGTACTTAAATTAGCCTGTAACTTCAGGGCTTTTAAGTTAAGTGTGCTCTTTTTCAGACCCTCTGGCCATAGAGCGTTTCACCTTGGAATATTTGTACTGTTCCAACTACTGTAAGTCTAGGCATGATATCTTTCTCTTTCCAGAGATTAAGATTTATTTTAAAGTCCAACTTTTTACAACAGGGAGATAGCAAGGAGCATTACTTTATAATGATACGAGGTAGAGCTGGCTGGTTTATTAAAATTTCCTATTTCTAACTAGTAGGAATTAGCAGTTTTGTTTTAGAATATGAGGTCAGAACAACAAAAACACCCACGAAGGATAACTCTGAACAGCCTGGTGTCATTTGAACCTTTCAGCAACCAGAGCACCTAGGAAATGCACTTTACAAGATTTAAGGACACAAGGCATTTAATTTTACATCCCTTGGGTTTTTTTGTACTGGCAGTGCCCTAAGGAATGATACCATTGATAAAGGGTTTTTTTTCCTGAAACTGATAACTAAGCTTTTGCTGCACAAAGAAGAAAAATGTGGGAAAGGGTGCTGAGATGTTAACTGGGTGTAGTATCGGGGATTCATGAATGAGACCCAAATTGCCATGTGGCTGAAGGCTTCTGAGGGCACTGGAGAAGTGGAAAAGGAGTTGCTGTTTGCAGTCAGGTTGTCGTGCTTAGCGTAGCACCTTAACTCCAGTTCTAATTTTATGCTTTTAACTACTTGTTTTTGAGTATCATCAGCCTCCACTGTTCTCAGAGTGCTTAGTTATAAATCACACAAACCTTTGAATCCTTGAGTCATTTTTCACTATGACTTATCCTCCTCTGTGGTATGAAGTACATGTGTGTTATCTGCTCACCTGGAGCAGATCTGAGAGGTGGTGTGATCTGCAGGAATGAAAACTGGGTTGGGAGGCAGGAGGTGGTGAAATCAACTTCTGGCTCATGAGGCAGACTTAAGCAAGCTGCTTCACCTTTCTGTTTCATTTTTTCCACCCTCTGCAAGGAAAGGGATAAGGACATTTGCCTGCCTGCCTCCCAAGACGGCTGTTGGGCAGAATAGTTAATTAAACCCCACCTGAATCTTTGGAAGCATCACCATGGGGGCATGAATATCCTTTAGTGGCTATTAACAGTGGTCTGATAGACAGCGGTGGTCTGTCCTTATTTGCTTTTTAGTTGGTCAGTGTGGTGCGTGTGTGATCAGTGCTTGCTGCATTAATGACCATGTTTACCCGTGGCTCTGAAGAAGGAGATGTAGCAAAGGTCGGCCATCTCCATGCATTTTAGTACAGACCAATAAAAACCCCATTTTTCTGGTGTGGGGTGCCTTTGTGCTCTGATGTACGCTTTGCTCGTTCAACGTGGTCAGACTGTGCGTGTCCACTGAACACCGAAAAGTCACTTAGGGGAATCCTGGCTCTCACCTTTTGGTTTTCTTTTGCAGTTTTGCTTTATGAGCACCTTTCCTCCAGTTGGGGGAAAGGCTGGCAAACACACTCCCTCACACCTGCCAGCAAGGACCACACCTTGGGCTTCCTGAAAGTCATAGCAGTCAATAATTTATTGCAGGGAGTCCAAATCTGTTTTCCAGCTTTGCTCAGGCAGCGACCAAAGAACTCAAACCAACTGGTTGATAATGCCTATTAGAATAATCTCTAACCTGAGAGCAGCCATTCTTAATAAAAGCCAAACAGTCAATTTTTCCTCCCCTTAAATAGCACAGAAAACCTGTTGATCCTTCGCTGTTTCACTGTAGGAAGAAGTGATTATTTTTTCCATCTCTCAGATGAGGACCAGGGCTTGCACGGTGTTGCTGTGTTGTTGTTCTAGCAGCAGTGTTACTGGCAACAGGGTGAGGATACGACCCTCATCCCTTGCCTGCTTCTTCTCATATCCGTGCCACTGCAGGCAGTGTGCTGCCTGTTCTTCTGGTTATGTGTGACCGGACTGTGCCTGAAAAATCAGGAGAAAACCTGGAGCTGTGAAAAACCAGAGTGTGAAATCCAAAACATTGTTTTCTGGCAGAGGATTTTTTTCATTTCTAATTTTCATGTTGCAGATCTGGTTTAGAACATAGCCAGTACAACTATCTTGAGCGCTAACAAGCTTTTATAAAAATTACTTATAAAAAATAAGATTTTTTTTAATTTTAAGAAAGAAGTTATTTTTCTCCATTACTTTTTTTAAAATGTCCTAAAAAATTTCCAAGTGTAGATATAATTTCTTTAGAAACGTTTCTTTAGAACATTTTTTTTTTTGTGTCTTTTTTCCTTTGAGAAAACCCGTAGATTTTCTTTTCTGTTTAAGTTTATAGGTCTCTGACAAGGTTGCTTCTTTCAGGAGGGTGGGGAACTGTGTGAGTCAGCTTGCAAGACTTCTGCCCTAGCAATACTTGTGAAGTTAGGAGGAACTCCAGCTTCTATTAATCTGCTCTTTTCCAGCGGTATGCTCTCATACGCGCTTATAACCTAGGATTAAACCTGGCCTTGTTCAGTGTCCTGGCTGGAAGCTTGATGGAAAGGAAGACTTACCATGGTGGACAGCCAAGTGCAGCCACGTGTCCCGGTATTTTCAGGGTGGATCGCAGTATGCCTGTAACGAATCCTGAGTTAATTCCATTGGTCACCTCATTAGAGTTCAGGACTGTCCTCAGAAAAGCTGTGTACATAAAGTGCTTCTCGTTTACAAGGGAGTGAAACAAGTTGATAGAAACCTTTGAACTACCTGCCTCTGGCACCTGCAGAGAAAAAGCATCAGTGGTTTAGGGAAAGATTACAGCCAACAAGCTGTGGCTTCTGTTCAGGCATCGATAGGAGAAACTCTGTGGGTAGAGAGGTCAGACTAGAAAATCATAACAACCTCTTCTGATCTTAACGTGTCTGAATCCTACTTGACTGTGGACTTCTCAAACCATCCTACCCTCCGTTACTGATAGTTTTCCTTTCATTGTTTCACAGTGACTTAATGGTAGGTTCTCACCACATGATGCTTTGCATGAATGCTTGAAACCTCATTGCTAAATTGTAGGATATGAAAGCTTTCATAGGTGAGTGTGTCTCTCCGTGTCTTTTTGCTCCTGCTGTTTCCCTGTAGTTGTTTCTCCCATGGGAACATGGGAAAGAGAAGGGTCTGTTTTTTACCGCTGAGGAGCAGAAGAGTAGATCTTGGGCATTATTAAAACCAGCATCATTGGAAGGACTTTGACAAGTGGAAGACAAGTGCATGTTATCTTTCCCTCTTACCAGTTTGAGTTTGTATTTCTTTTTCCAAGACACAATAAAGTAATTAAAATAAGTACAAGATTTTCTTCTGGCATAAGTTAATCCATGATCTATAAAATAGAATTTTGTATAAGAAATTCCAGTAACACAAAAGACTCTGATTAAAAATTTGTCAAATCTAGACAGGGCTTATAACATTGTAAGAACTTGACTTCAACTTCATGTGGAGAACATGGAAGTGAAGGCATGGGTAAGGATTTTTGAAGGGACAAAACAGGCAAGAAAGTAGAACGGAGGTGGTGGTGGGCAATCTGAGTGTACCTTCCGAAGTTGGGATGGCATAGCAACATGGTCCAGCTTTGCTTGATATCTCATGAGAATGACTTACTCTGAAGATGTCTTAAGATTATTGTCGTAGTAATAAGTGGTTTCAGCTGAAATAGCTGGTAAAGATTTTCCATCTTCTGTGGAAAAATCTGTGAAGTACTGCACTGAATAGTCTTGTCCACGTGGAGTTCATTTAGAGGAACTTCAGCCTTGTAGAAGCAAGATAGCTAGTCCAAACTAGTAATTTCATTGTATTCTATAGGCTTCTCCAGAAATCATCATCTCACAGAACAGGTGGGATGAAATTATTTGCCCTCTGGAGATGCTTATTTATTTGGATTGACTTCACAGGGAACCTAGACAGTGCTAGCTGGGACTTGGCTAACTAGCTGTTAGATGTGTAAAACTAGGTGGCATAAATTTACCCTCACAGCAGTAAATGGTGAGGTGGTAGTTAAACTCACCATAGGGAAGGACAAAGACAGATGGGAATGCATGCACAAAACCATCCTGGAATTTGAGTATGGTGAGGACATCTCTCATGTTGGTTACTTTAAATACAGTGGTTGTTTTGATATAGTATATGCCCATAACAGTAATGATCTTTGTAGCATCATCTAGGGTGCTGTCTGCTACTGGAACTCATATGCACTATAATGAGGGGGAGTTTGCTTAAATACATGCACAACCAGATGATTATGTCTGAGATTAAACTGGGGATAAAAATGGCAGACTTACTCAAATAACAGAGATGTAGCAACTGGTGTACAAGCTTGATGATACTTTTTATTCCTTCTGGTATTACTGTGGTACCTGGAATCCTTACAGAGGAGCAAAGTCCTGAGAAGTAATTATAGAACTTGTATATATGGTCCACATAAATATGGAACACTTTCACTTTTCTCTGCTTACTTTGCTGAGATGGCAAACTAACCCCACTAAAACCCTAACACTCCTTGTGCAACACTTCCCTCAGGCTTATTCCTCCACCATCTCCCCTTGCCCATCTCCATTCAGGTTATTTCATAGAATCGTAGAATGGGTTGGTTTGGAAGGGACATTTAAAGGTCATCTAGTCCAAGCCCCCTGCAGTAAGCAGGGACATCTTTAACTAGGTCACATTGCTCAGAGCCTCATCAAACCTGGCCTTGAATGTCTCCAGGGATGGGGCCTCCACCACCTCTCTGGGCAACCTGTTCCAGCATCTCGCCACCCTCTTTGTAAAGAACTTTTTCCTGATGTCTAATCTAATCCTACCCTGCTCCAGTTTAAACCATTGCCCCTTGCCTTATTGCTACATGCCATTGCAAACCCTCCCTCCTGAGCTTTCTTGTAGGCCCCCTTCAGGTACAGGAAGGCTGCTATAAGGTCGCCCCGGAGCCTTTTCTTCTCCAGGTTGAGTCTGTGGACTTCAGTTTTCTGTGATTTTTAAGGGATTGGGGAGAGGGTCATAGAATGATTCATGTTGGAAGGGACTTTAAAGATCATCAAATTCCAATCCCCTTGCCATGGGCAGGGACACCTCCCACTAGACCAGGTTGCTCAAAGCCCCATCCAGCCTGGCCTTGAACTTCCAGGGAAGGGGTGTCCACAACTTTTCTGGGTCCCAGCCTGCAAAGGGCTTAAACTTACATGTTATAGTCAGAAATAAGTCAAGAGTCTTCCTTGTCCTTACGTGGCCCCTGAGGAGGAGGTGTGCCAGTTTTTCTCTTCTCAAGGAATTGACCAACTGGCATCACACCCAGCTGCCTTTGGTTACCTGTCTCAGATAAAGCAGATATCCATTTACAGCTGAATTGATTCAGAATGGCTTTGGGCTTCATTTAGAGCGAGGCTTACATGTCTACCTCTAGGTTTGTAGCTATTCAGCACAGCCACTTAGCAAAGGGCTGGTTTTACCGAAGATGCCTTTGTGGATTAAGATCCAATTTAGCATTTGTAAGGTTGTCACAAGTAATAGTTGAGTCTGACAAACAGCATAGTCAATAAAATAATGCAGTCCCTCTATGTACTGCAGTTCTCTGCTCTAGATGAGGTGCAGAGTCCAATTTTGGCGTTATTAGGTCTGAAGCTTCTATTGTTCACTAACCTGTAAATTCAGAAAAATAGTTTTGTAGAAGGCAGCAGGATGCACGCAGCATGTAAGACCTGCTGCTGCAGAGTCTGGGCCAGTGAGTGTTGGTCCTGAGTATGAATGGTATTTTTATATTTAATTTTTTTAGCTCATAATAGTGTCCTGTTTTCTGCTACTGAGAGATATTGGACTTTTTTTTTTTTTTAGTGGAGTTACTGCTGAAAACATGAAAAGTTTGAATAAATAATGAAATATGAGGCCAGTCTGTTATCTTCAGTGCATTCCTCACTATCTCTGTTGCATCTCCAGATACGTAGTTTTGCAGACTGACTAGATCTTTCCCTTCTCCCTGTTCCCTTATCCATCAAACCGTGTCCAGATTGCTACAATTCTGAGGTTTCCTGTTGTTGCTTGGTTTGGTTTTGTTTGGTTTTGGTTGTTTTTGTTTGTTTTTTTTAAATTGGGACAAGTCCATATTCTCTGTAACAAATACCCTGATGCCCAGCCAACACAAGTATAGAGCTGGCTACTAGTTATTTATCATTTGTTGTAAACTATTCTTCGTGAAGCTTTCTCACTAGATCCACAGTTCCTTAAGAGAACAACTGGAGGCTAATCCAGTGAGCAGAAAGGGTGCAGAGAAGGTGCTGCAGCCTTTGACCAGCAGCAAGTAGTCTTGATAGCATCTATTGTGCAAGGATAAGGCTTGGAAATGGCAAGGCCAGTTTTGGAACAACTGTATCCTTGTTTCTCTACCCTTGAGGACGAGGGGGACAAGTGCCTACATGTGTTGGATTTTGTTAGCTGGATCCAGTTGCTGTGTTGAGTTAATGAAGGTCATGTTAGTCTGTGGAATGCTGGGAAAGCAGGAGAAGCCGAAACCGAGCTGGCCCATCCCCAGGCAAACTGGTTTTAACCAGGAAAAAGTCAGAGAATGCGAAGAAACTTCTTGTACATCACCTCGGGCGGTTATGTATTCTGTTTCCTAGTTACATTTTTTTTTT
>JAHREE010000067.1:0-27500 GCA_033628505.1 Tringa tobata
CTTTTTATTTACATGGCTAATGAACACTTACAATGCTGTGCTCTTTACTCTATCAAAGTACATGACCTTCTGGTATGTTCAATGTAGTAAACATCTAATCGACATCTTGCCCAGAAACATCTTTTTTCCTCCACTAGCAATTCAATGGTTTTGGTGACACTTCTGATTTTTTTGCTGATGGAAACCCTTTGTGAAGAGCTTAATACAGATCTGTTAACACGGGAAATAAAGTTCTTGTAAATTAAGGCCTTTGGACTGGTTATGATGAAAGGATTATAGGATTCCCAGGACCATGGATGCTTGTTGATACTCAGAGGAGAAAATCTAGTGTGTACTAAACTGATTTAATAGTTTTCAAGTTGTCAAAAGTAAAGCTTGTGATATTGGATAAATTCTTGAAAATCATTGTTACCCACACTTTCAATGAAAACTGTCAGAATAATTTTTTTGTGTGTCTGTCTTTCTGGCTGATGAGTTGTGCTGAAGAGAGAAAGGAGCGTCACGGCCATGTGATTCCAAGGAATAAGTAGTGTTGGTGTTTCCAGGTCAAGGTGGTGTCTAGAGTGTGACAGAGGTAAATTCTTGAGATGGGTATTCTCTGAGCCAACCGGGAGTGACACATAGCTAGATATGCTGTTTGCAAACAAAGGATAAAAGAGCTCGGGAATATTATCAAGTCTTTAAAGACAGCTTCCTCCAAGCCCAAGTATGGTCCACCCTGATGTCCAGGAAAACAAGTGGATGTATCAGGAGACCAGCTTGGCTAAATGGAAGTAATCACCAAACTTCAGTGTAGGGCCAGGTTGGAGAGCAATATTCAGGAGGTGGAAACAGTGAAAGCTACAAAGGAGGAGTTCAGAGACACTGGGCACTGAAGGACGGTGTTAGCCTACCTAGCGGTGCCTACAGATACCTACTGTATCAGTTGCAAGTGATGACAGGTATAACAAGAGTTTCTTGCACTATTTTAGTAGTAAAAGGCTGAACAAGGAAAATGGGGGCCTGTTGCTTAAAGGGAATGATGAATTAGTGACAGCAGCTAATAGATACAGCAGAAGTACTGAATGTTGTCTTTGCCTCAGTGTTCTCCAACAAGATTCCCCCAAGCATTTGTGCTAGAAACAGAGTTCAAGGAGAAGTACTGAGAAGTGGATGACTTGGGAGGTACCTGAGAGAACTTGATTAATACACATCCATTGGACTGAACATTATGCTGAACTGCATATAAGGGTGCTGAGAGAGTTGGCTGAAGTTGGCTGCTGCCTATCATCTTTCAAAAGTAGTAGAGATCAGGGGATGTCCCTGATGAATAGGATAATCCAAGACCAAAGGTTGATTGGCCTCACTTCAGTCAATGGGAAAATGACAAAGAAAGTTTTCTTGGAAGTAATTTCTGGGCACATAATTGAGAAAGTCACTAGAAACAATCATGGATTTACCAGAGGTGAATTGTGCCTGAGCAACCTCATCATCTTTTCTGATGAAATGATTGTGTCCGTGGAAAAGAGGAGAGATTGGATATGATTTACCTTAACTTTAGCAAGATTTTTGACACCGTCTTGCTGTATTCTTGTACCCAAGATAGGATGTTACAGCTGGTTAGGTGGACAACAGCATGTTTAAAAGAACTATTTGGATGTTTGGGTTTGGAGAGCTGTGGTTAATGGGTTGTACTCAGTCTGTAGGCTGGTAATAAGTGCTGTACTGTGGGATCCATCCTGGACCTGTCTTGTTTAAAATCTTTCTCAGTAACCTGGAAGAGTGAACAGAGGCATGTTTGTCAGGTTTGCAGATGACACCAGACTGGTTGTGCTTGAGGGTTCTGCTGCTGACCAGATGGGCGTTGACAGAAATGGGCCAACAAAATGAGCCTTAAACAGGACAAATGTTGAGTCTTACCCTGGGAAGCCATGCAGCCATACAAGGGCTGGTGGATTACCTCTGGGGGACCACCCTGTGCGCCCAGGCCAGCAGCGCCTAGAGAGGCATGGGCAGGGCATGGCCCCAAGAGCCAGGGGAGGAATCAACCCCCTCTGCCTAGTACTCTAGGTTCTGCACCCATTTTTGGGTGTGGTTATAAGAAAGATACCAGTAAATTGGGAAGGTGAGATGGGGGCTAGAAATCTTGCCTTGCAAGGAGAGGCTGTGGAACAGGCTGGTTCAGTGAGGAAAAGGGATAGCTCTGGCACTGGGGGCATCCAGCAATGTGTCGTTACCAACAGGAGGGGATGGAGGAGACACAGTTGGGCTGTTCACAGCTGGATGAGAGGCAGCACAAGCTGAAACAGGAAAAACTGAGGCTGGAGATAAGGAGAAGCCTTTACTCCAGGAGGACAACCCAGGGGTGGGGTTGGGGCCCATGGAGGTCAGGTCATCTCCATCCTAAGGAGATTTCAACCCTGAGCAGTCTAGTTGGACCCCCTGGCTGAACCTGCCTTAGGCAGAGGCTGTGACTGGAGATCTCCTCAGGTCCCCACCAGCCTGCATGTGTCCATAGGTCTGATGCTTCACCTTCTGCCTCCTTTCAACCCCTAACCCCCCTTTCCCTTCTGTGATGTTAGACAACTGATTATACACCTTTGCTAGTGGACAGAGTTAGGTGAAATTGATTATCTCACAAAACTATTGCAAGGATTGAGAAGCATATTAAAACTACCGTCTGCAAGAGGGGAAATGTTATATTTGACCTCTAGGAAGTAGTAATATGTTGCCTCATAGTTTTTTATCATTATTTTGTAAAATAATAATTTGTCAAACCACACAAAGTTATTTTTGTAGTTCACTGTTTCTATATAGACTCTTCCTGTAAATGTTTGCTTGAAAAATCTAAATTTCAATTTGAATTAATTTTCCCCTCCCTTCCTGCCATTCTCGATTTCTATTGCTCAACACTCAAGATTCAATATGGATGCCAGATTGGTTCTTAACAGGGTGCTTATAAACAATAAAGAATAATAATTGCCTTATCCACAAAGGGCAAATACAACATTATCACACTACATGATATTGGGCTGCAGATGATATTCTAATATAGATACCCCGGTATAACATGTCCCTGAAATGCTTTTAAAAAGTAATTTATGAGAAAATTCAATAATGGAATTGTATTGCTCTTCTCAAGTGATTGTAAAAATGGTTATAGAAACAAAATAATTCCACAAGATTTTAAAAAATGGAGATGCTCAGAAATTGAGTGTAAAAGATTATAGGTTATTTCCTAATCTTAGATTTCTGACTTATGTACAAAAGCTCTACTGTATGCCTCAGTATTTTCTTCAGTATATGAGCTATTTGTATAGCTAGTCCCTCCTTGCCCCTGTCTTCATGTTGTGCTTTTTCAGTAATGTTTCCAAAAAAAGTCAAAGTTTCAAAATCAGTTCAAAAGGTTGAACTGATGAATTTGTTAGTTGAAATCAAAATCTGAAGTCATGTATGTCACAAATGGTGTGAAGTGCTGAAAGTTGCTTTTTTCCTGTTTTTAAATTCTGTCATGGTATAACTTCTACAGTTGTATTTAGGACAAAATCATTTATTATCTCTTCTTTGTATTGTACTCTGCAATGGATGATAGGAGCTTAAGCACTGGTAAGATCAGATATTTTTTTAATCTCTCCCATGAAAAACCTCTGCAGCTCTATAGTGTGTCGTGAAAGACAGGCAAGAGGTTTTATTCACAGGAAGTGTGAACTGTTACCATTTTTGTTCACATATACGATACTTCTTAGCTGTTGTGGGAAAAAAAAAACCAACACTGAGGAGAAACCCCAAGACTATTTGCCTGCAAGTTATTAATACCTTGTTACACTTCAACATTCTCATGTGTTGATAGAATGAACATATTTCCCAAATCTTTTATTATCTGATAAAAATATTTTTTGCTAGCTAGCCTTTGAGATTGAATGATGACTCTTTAGTTGGGTACACCAGCTATATAGCCTGAGATTTATAATGAAATAAATAGTTTTCCTACCTCATTCGCTCATTAATTTTGCTATTTTCTCACATTACTGTTATTAACAGGACATGATAATCCATGTTGAAATTAAAAGAATTTGATTGTAGTACACATCTGGCATATCCAAATATGTCTAAGACATGTTTATGCTATTTTAAAAAGAGAAACTTAGCTATTTGCTTTCAGTTATAAAAATGTTTTGATACCCTCAATATTTGAGGTATCTTTGCTGAAAGAGAAAAATGTGCATTTATTTCTTTAACTAAGTCTGTATGTAAATGGAAGATAAACTAATATACTGTTGGCAGTAGATTAGGGATGCTATTCTACTGGGAGTTTTTTATTGTAAATTATTGATGAATCCTGGAATATTTGCCTTACTGAGAACAAGTGATTGTGCCTGTGAGTAGTGTAATACCAAAGCAGGTCTGAGGCTGTTGCCACCTTCTGAAACTCTGCTCTAAGTATTGCTGTAATAGTCCTATTTCCATTCTTGCCTCAAAACACTCTGGGAGAATAGTCATATGAAGCTTCTTAAGGACTGAAATACTCTTCTAAGCTGCTAAACCTCTAGAGAAGTCTAGTAAGATCACTATGTAGAGATGGTTGTCTTGCTTGAGTAAGCTGCCTTGCTGCTATATTTCCAAGGTATACCTTCACACTTTGCTGACCAAGTTCTACAGTAAGACAGTGTAAAAGGCAAACTATTGCTTGTTTACACTGTTTTCAATGAGCATTTTCAGAAGTTTTCTTGTATGCTATTTCTTTCCCTGAAGAAACTATTCCTTGCACGTGGTTAGAAGTGCAAAATCAGAGCAGATTTAACAAGCAGTCTCAAAAATGACTCTGTATCCATGATTGTTAGGTCATGTGTGCAATTTTGTGCATTTTTTTGGAGAACTTAAAAGAATGACTGTATTTTTTGGGGTTTTGTTAGGAGGAGGTTTTTTTCTGTTTGATTTCTAGATAGAAAACAAGGTTTAATCAGTTCAGCACTTAAATGGTGCACTGTTGTTTTGCAAAGATTTGATTCAGTATTCTCCTTCCACATGAAGCACATGAATTAAGGAAGACTTCCTACAGTAAAGAATAGGTGGCCACCTAAAATTTGAAATAAAGATTTTCTGGTATTTCACATTTTTCATACACACACAGATGTACATATAGCTATATTTATTCCTTTGCTTAGACCACGATCAATATATGTGTGTATGTATGTGCTCATCCATATGTCTGTATACATAGATAACGCACGTACTAGATTTTAACTCACTCTTATACATCAGCTTTAATATATTCCAAATGCTTTCTTTGCAGAATTTGGAAACTGATTTAGCAGAGGCAAGAGAACAAATGAAAGAGTTGCGCAGTATATGCAGTAACTTGTCATCTCAGGTAGCTGTGAAACAGGAAGAACTCTCCAAAAAGGATTGTGATGTGATCGGAGCTAAGTAAGTATTTCATGATTTCATATTGTTCTGCTTACAAAGCAGTATTTTGCATTAGAGGTATTTTTGTGCAACAGTGTATTTTCATACCATTCTATTCTGCAAGATGTAAAGCTTTTGGAAGTCTGCCACTACATGACAGTTTATGTAAACTCACTCTCATGCATTTGGACTCTTACTATATTGTTATCTGGTTTTGAGTAGGGATGGACTTTAAAAACGACACATCTGTAATTAGCATTGGGTCTGAGAACTACAAATCTCCACTGAAAGTAACAAAATGCCAGTATTATTAGTGACATAAATGTTTAAATAGAGAGGCTAAGTGCCCTAAACTTGGAAAAACTTTAAGTCTAACTTTAACTTTTAAATTAGAGTCAAATCTGCGGAGTTGGTAAAAGTCTGCATAGACCTGTGCTAAAGTTTGAAAGTGTAGCTTTATCTTGGGTCTCTCATACCATTTCTTTACACTGAATCTGTAACATCAGTACTGCATTATTTGAGTTCTGGAAAATAAATGAAGGATGGAATGAATTGTATGAATTTACTGGACTACTGAATTCTTCAAAATGCAGGTAATGGCAAAAGACAATTTGTAACTTTAAGTAGATTGTCAGGAAATTGCCCTTTTTTCACTTCTAAGTTTCCAAGGCATACCCAGTGTTTATCACTACTGTGCTAGGTGAAGAATATTCATAGAATCAATCATAGAATTTTCCCTTCAATATTCCCTCAAACTGTGGTGTGCCTGAAAAACAGCAGTTAGGATACGGAAATCATTGGTATGGATGCTCCTCTTTGCTTTCCAAGATTAAATAATTTTACTCTCAGGACTCAATATCTAAGTCTTTTGGGGAAAAATCTAGAAATATGATTTTTGATGCTTCTAACCTAAATCATTGTCCTAATATTTGTTGAAATCTTTACAGGAATAATGATATCTTGTTATTTTCATATTTAAAATGTTTAACGATTGGGTTTTCAAGAGCAATAAAAATAGGCAAGTTTAATGTGAAATTGTATTTAAACAGTCAATCACTGGAATTTATGAAATTAATCAATGGACTAATGGGCTTTATTGTATTCTTAAATTCTTCTTAGAAATATATATGTGTGTGAGAGGACTAGGGACAGCAAAGATGACATTTTTAAATTCAGGTAATGAAGATTTGCAAAGTTGCTGCTTGTTGGTTGCAGTTTAGGATATTGCAGACTTCGTTGGCCATATCGTTGAACTTTCTTCAAATGTATTCTTTGCTATTCACTGCGAAACAAACCTCTTAGAATTTGTCACAGACATCTTGTTTAAATATGTAATTAAAATAAGTACTTTTTTTGAACGTAAGGCCTGAACTTGAAGTAATAAAATATGGAGAATAATCTTAATTTGAAGTTTTTGAAGTCTTTTTCTATATGTTTTTCTATACACCCGACCTTCTAAATCTATGGAGACAAGTTTGGCAAACTGATCATATATGTTTTTCTGTGTGCTCAAATGTTTTCCTTCCCAGATACTTAGCTATGAATGATAGTATTTTTCCATATCAGTAGTGTATGAGTTATACTTGACATGTTATATATGCATATATTTGATCAGTATCATTGTAATTAAATGTCTGCTAATCTTTCTTAAGGAACTGTCTTTGGTTACAAGTTTCTTGCTGATTTTTGTGTTATGAAAAAAGAAGACCTGCTAAATGGCTTATATTATATAAAATTCACAGTTCAGGCAGCGGTTTCAGTAGTTAGCATTGCAAAGTAAGAATTTCAAATATTTCGTATTTTTTGTGGTGCAGAATACTGAAGTTTCTCCTTATCTACCCAAGGTGTCACCACATACATAGATAGATAACATACATACATAGATAAAACTAATTTTCTATTGGTTCTTAATGGGAAAAAAAATAAGCCAAAAGTATGCCTATGTGGAAGAAAGCCAAACTCTTATTAAAGTTAAAGGAAAAAATCTGAGGAGAAAATAAAGTCTTTACATCTTATCATCCTCCTAGGCCAAGATCTTACTACTGTATTGACTGAAGAATTTGACGGTTCCTTTTTTTTTTTAACTAAATTTTTTTTTAAGTTATGCTTGTGTAAAGCTTAGTCTTACAAAAGTATCGCATTGAATGCTCAGTGACGCGCGGAGCGCGTCATTTCATCATTTCATTTGATGTTGCCAGAAAATTCTTTGACCTATACTATGAAAAATACCTCAATTCTCTTACTATCTCCAGTTTCCCATCATCATTTTAAAACTTTTAGAGCTGAAAAAGACAATCTGATTTCCAAATCTCTTTATTCTCCCCTCTGCTGTGTCTCTCACTCCCTGTCTGCTGCCTTCCTGCCTCCTCCACCCTCCACTTCTTTGAAAACAGACCAGGAGCACAGCTGTAATTATTAGAAACAAGCTCTGGAGGAAGAAGGGAGGAAACTGGCTTTCTTAATTTGGTCTTCTTTCACCTATGGTATAGGCAGGTCCAGATCCATACTCTGTCAGCTGACACCTTGGTAATACTGTCTGAATTTTTTACAGTAGATACTAAAATCAATTGGAAAGGAGTCTGTAAGAGTCTACATGCAAACTGGTCTGGTGCTCTGTTTCTTGTGCTATTGTTAACTTCTTGCTCTATTCTGCATGTCTGTCAGTTTGTTAGCAAGAAGTTTTTTCGGTTTAACAGTAACCATGTCTGCAGATAGTAAGAGGACCGTTTTCTTTAAGGGGCAGACTTTTTCAGCAAATTAGCAGGGACCAAAATGTTGACGAAGTACTAAAGTCTAATTCTGGCCTTACAGAATAGCAGGTATTTTTGAAAATCCCACCTGGTGTCAGCAAAAGTCTTGTCACATGATTCTGAGGTGTGGAAGATAAGTTTTCTAAGACCAGTGAACAGACAGTGCTTACAGTATCCATACTGCACAGCAGAAGTTTTCAAGAAGCCACCACCTTTCTTTGCTGGCTTTATTTTTGCAAAGCATTCTTGTTTCCACTGGGTTTGATTTCAAACTCCCAAAGTAGCTGTGAAATGCATTTCCTTGTTATATTTTTCATGTTTGCACTTGGTACAGATTTTCTGGATCTATTTAGAGTCCCTGGTACCCTTTCCATTTTCATGTTCACGAAGAAAATCTTGCTGTTTGTTTCTGAAGATCAACTGATGCATCTCTGTGATTTTTGTTTTAGTTATGCTAAATATCTGAATTTAGAGCTTTGTGTTTACTGCTGAGGACTTGGTGGTCTCCATCTCACTGGCACAGAGCTCTGGTTGAACTCTTAACATCAAACTGGAGAGGTTTGCTTGACTCACTGAGACTTGAGCCTTGCTGTCACAGGTGTCCAGGAAATACTAAAATGTTTGCAAATATAGAAAGCTCTATTCTAAAAGGAATTGGAATTTCTTCCCCTGTGTTCTTATTGGATGTGCGTGCCACAACTTCATTTTTTGGTTAGTTTCTAGTCCAAAACTGTCCTTGATCATTTTACAACCACTTATTTTGTAAGTATATTGGTTTGTGGGTTTTTTTGATTTTCTTTTTTTGCTGTTTGTTTGTTTTGTTTTCTTGCACCCCCCAGCTGATGCTGTTTACCACCATGCTGTAAATTATGAGGCAGTCAGATTTCTCCTCAGCCCCAGTTTTGCTGCTCTGGGATTTTCAGGTTATTCTTTCCTGTGTACTGTAGATCATTTCACAGTATCTATGTGATTCCCCTGAGAAGCCATAATTCATAGTGTCTGTCACTGTGTTGTATTTCTAAACCACAGGTAATGGAATCTAGAGATTTCCTGAATTATCCCAAACCTTTTTGTACTCTCTTGGTAACAGGGGTAACTGACGTACTCAGAATCCCAGTGTATATACCAAAGCAGTAGTGGTAAAACAAAGCCAATAGCATCACCTAATGTGGTGGGTGTGATGAATATAAACTCTATTTGCAGCACAGTTATATAGCTTCTGGAGTGGTAGTAGCTTTCATTTCATTTCCATGTCTGAGAAGACACAGTTTACTCTTAAACTGTACAAGGCAAAAAGGTTTTATTTAATGTTAGCCTCTAGGAGTAGGAGGAAGCTTTAGTTTATGCTCATGTCAGGTATGAGCACCAGAGCTATCTCTAGCCTAAACAATAGTATGAATCTTAAATAGTGTTATTGGCAGGACAAAGTGTCAAATCTTTGAGTCTTGCTGGAGTCAAGTTTGTAGTGTCTTCATGTAGTGTCAAACTTGCAATGTTTAAAGCAAAAATCTACTAAGAGTATTGTAATCTTACTTGCATGGCTGAAATAATTTAGTTATGCTATTCTATTTTGACTTGGGAAAAAACTAAATTTTTTTCTTAGCAGACTCTTTCTTGTGAATTGCAGAGTTCAGCTCACTTTCTGTAAATTTCTTGGTTTCCCGTTGTATTGGCCTTGAGGTGTTATATTAGAAACACAGAGGTGTTTTTTTCCTCAATAATATCTGGTGACTTCAAAGTTAAATGAAATTAAACATTCTGAGTTTATCACGGTGCTTTTGTTTATGGGAAGGGTGGAGGTGGTAGGGGAAAAATGGGCCTAGTTGGTATTTCAGTTTTGGTGCTTAGCTGAAAGAATACTGGTTTTTCGATTAGTGTTGCTGATTGTGACTTTTTTTCTTAAATTTGTGTTTGTTTAAAGTGTACAGTATGTTGAAACATT
Source organism: Tringa tobata (assembly GCA_033628505.1). Taxonomy (NCBI): domain Eukaryota; kingdom Metazoa; phylum Chordata; class Aves; order Charadriiformes; family Scolopacidae; genus Tringa; species Tringa tobata. The sequence continues at coordinate 10,078 of JAHREE010000067.1, forward strand.
TTATCAATGTGTATTATATTTTTATACATATGTCCTTCTTCTGTGTGTACATGTACATAGCCACATACAATTAAAATATTTTACATGTAGATGTACATATTTCTACATATCTGTGTATGTGCATATAGATGCACCTATACATACCTATATAGGGCTGTGTATATAGGCACATATATTTTAAATGCCACTCATTACCTTTGTTATGTGCACTTCTCAATTTTTTTAGTATTCCGTTGCCTGAAAGTATCACTTTACTTAAGACTTGACATTTTTATCCTGCTGCAGTGACAGGCAGGTGTCTCTTGTGGAGTGCTTTGAGTAAGCATATTGATAGATATTTTAATCTGAAATCCATTTTTATCGTGTAGCTGCTTTTCTGATTATCATGGGGTTGATTTTTATATACTGTCTTTGAGCACGCTGGAAGCAAATTAGTGACAGAATCACACATCATCACTGAGTGGTTGAGACGGGAAGACACCTCTGGAGATTGTGTAGTCTTGCTGCTCCAGCAGGTCCAGCCCTCTGCTCTAGCAGTATCAGCTACAGCAGACTGCCCGAGATGGTGTCCAGTTGAGTTCAGGTATGGCCAAGCATGGAGACTTGGCTACCTCTTTGGGTAGCTTGTTCCAGTGTTTGACCACTCTTACAGGACAAAAACATTTTCCTTATGTTTAAGTGGAATTTCATGGCTTCCTGGATTCGTTGTGCCCTGCTGTGTTGTCCCGCCAACATATACTAGAGTGATTCAAGTCCCCCATGAAGACAAGTGCCTGCAAATAGGAGTCTTCTTCCAGTTTTCTGAAGAGGACTTCATTCTTCTTCCTGATCAGAAAGGATCAGCAGGCAGCCATCGTGTCGTCTGCATTGGTCTGCCTGCAACTGACTCACATACTCTCAGTTGACTCACTGCCCATCGCAAAGCAGAGCTCCAATCTGTTTAGACTACTCTTTCAAATAAAGGGCAACTTCTTGCCATCTCAGGATGTGCTTCCTAAAGAGCTTTTATCCATGTATGGCAGCACTCCAGTCACATGAGTCTCAGTGATCCCACCTTGTTTCTGTGATTCCAATGAGCTCTGCAACTGCAGACAGATCTCTGATTCCTCCTGTCATCCTCCATGGGGACATGCTGTGTGCATTTGAACAACAACTTCCCATGGGCACACGGTTATGCTTATTTCCTAGGAAGACTCTTGAGAGCCTCTCCCATACTATTGGATATCCTGTCAGCACTCCCTTATTTACGTGCATATACTTGAAGTGGTCCTCCCTGAGGCTTGTATTCATCATAAGGTCTTTCCTGTCCACACCAACCTTTGCCCTTTACTTACCAGCTTGGGTCACAGCTCCCTCACTTGGTACTTGGTCAACATCTCTGTCCCCCACCATTCCTAGTTAAAGCTCTCCTCTCCAACTTTCCAAGCCGTCTGGTGATTCAGATGGGCTTCATTCTGTGAATTTACTTGTGTTGCACCATTGGTGATGAATAATTCCTGGTAAGGTTGAACATAATTTTCTCTCTTCTTGTTTAAAAATAAAATAAATGAATGTTCCCTTTGTGGATTTACAATGTAAAAATAATACCTAATTCATCAAAGAGGATAAAAGCAGCTGCAATGTACATCTGCAAATTAAATACAGTGGTTATATATTTCTGCGTCTGAAGAACTTTTCAGATTGCAACTATTTTGGTTTGTATAACTTTTTACTCAAAAAAGAAAAAGCAGGTTAGGATATCTGTATTAAGAAATAAAGTTTTATTTTTAAATTGTGGCATAATGGAATTGTGATTGAGTTTCCTTATATCTAAAAGTCCTTTAATTTAATGTGAGCAAACATGTCAACATGTGTTCTGACTGCTGCAGTTCTTGGGTAGCTGCAAGGTTTAGCTGCCTCTCCTCCATTCCCTCCCCTTTAGTGTATGACTCAAAGCCTGATAAAGTCAACAAAAAAGATTCTCATTGACCTTAATACACTTTGTGGGCAGACCATTAGAGAACACATAATACTGTGCATTCTCAGGTGACAGGCACAGATAACTGTGTTGATGTTTGCATACAAATTAAAGAGCAGCAATATAGCAGAGTGATCTTGGCAACAGTTACTACCAACATTTCCAACAGTATCTGAGGATTCAATGTTATCCCATGTTTTTCCCTTCCACAATAAAATGAAGATCTGATTGGAGGACCGGTGCAAAATTAATATAATCTGTGTTTTAGCTGCCTTGCAAACATGTGTCAGTTTCACAGTCAGGGAAATGAAACAAGTGCTTGTTTGAAAGCCTGTTGTACAGCATGTTGGAAAGTACTATTATATCGCTATGTCCTTATTTCTGCTGCTTTGTTCACAGAATTAAATTAGTGCATGCAAAGTACATACTGCAGTTCTACTTTGATTTTGTTACATAAAGAAACCTTAATGCACCTCTGCCGTTTCTAACTTTGAGGAGTTACTTTACATTGCATTGAGAACAGTAGGGTTTAAATATTGTTAAGTAAACATGTCCTTAAATGTTCTCCTGTGTTGGCCTGTTAACAGGCTTTTTTAAACAGTGCTTTTTAAACAGCATTGAGTTATCTGTCTGTGCTATTGTGGTACCTGTCATTTCAATTTTTATATAATTATTCAGATGTTGTGCTTTTAGTGAATAATCAACATATTAAGTAGTGGCATGGATCTTAAGAAATGTTTTTTTGAAAGTACCCTTAAAATGGTTTCTTTATCATTCTGCGGTTTCTCAGGAAAACACAAATTTGATATCACTGCATACCTTTTGTACGCTGATGTTTACTTGGACGTATCCAGCAGTATTATAAAAATGTAACGATAACTCTTGTTGTTAATGATAATTCTAGGCACAGAGAAGTTGCATATATGTTGGATGTCACCGAGAAAACTCTTTGAGGAAGGAAGGAAGAAAATTACTTGGAGTGATAAACTTTTATTTCAGTATCTATATGTAATGCTTGTGTGAAATGTGCTCATGAATTAAATAAGGAATTGAATAGAAAATATATGAAAAGGGATTAATGGAGTCATCTGAAATTCTGACGTGTTGCAGAAAACATTCCAAGTTTTTAATCATTGTTTATAATAAATAAGAGTTACTGGTCTTTGTTTCTGTCTTAATTTACAAGATCTATCAGCAGTACAGTAGAATTCTCAAGCAGATTAATTATAGTAGATCTATCCTATGGTTGCATTACAACAGGATTCCTATTACTGTGTTTATAGAGCTTTTATTGTTGTACAATACACATCGAAGTTTACTTTGCTTATGGTTGTTGCACTATGCTGTACCTGCAGACAAAAAGTAATTTATCAGCAGACATATGTTGTGTGTCTAGGGAGTAGATGTATTTCAAAAAAGACACTTGCTTTACACATACTCTGCAAGTTAAGAAAAACTTTTACCTTTTTTCTGATGATTCTAGTTGAAAAAAAAAATCAAAATTATTTTGCAGTCCACGTATTCTAAATATTTTACATTTTGACACTTACTGTTAAAGAGTTAACTGAATATTGATTAGAAAGTGTTGATGCACTAGTGAAAATCCATTTATTTTAGAGCAGTTAGAGCATTAGAGGGAAACTGAAAGGCTTTTGAAACTTAACTGTTTTGTAGATATTTCACAAAAGTATGTGATAAATATTTTATACGTAACTTCTAGTGTTTATAAGGCAATTGATGGAAAAATAAATGAAAATAGGAAGCTCATTATCTACAATAAAATTATTTGAATGCAATTGTTTAATGCAGGTCATTGTTTTTGCTCTTCTTAATTTCTCTTTAATGCTTGTTTTGCGCAGGAAGGAGTTACAGGAGCTGCAGAATCTTTACAGACAAAACATGGAACATACAGCCCAGCAGGCTGAGCTGATAAAGCAGCTTCAAGCTCTCAATACTGATACGCAAAAAGTACTGAAAGACCAAGAAGATGCTCACACAGCTGAAACAACGTCGTATCAAAAAGTAAGTCATTCTGCTTTATGATCACAGGGTTGATTTTAATATCCATCTGTACAATATCAGTGGACAGAATAATCAAAGCACTGTGTAGTGTTGCATCCGTAAGATCTCTGGATCTTTTTTGTGACCAAAATGTGATTGGTAGATTAACAGAATTTGTTGGCCTAATTACATGCTGACCTATATAGCCCCTTGCCTTACACTGAACTGATGAGCCTTAAAAATTAAGATATAGTTGCATCTGAGGAAAAAGAGGAGTGAATTGCCAAGCATATAAATTTCTTTATGTAATTTTGTGTTGTCTTTGTTTTTCTTCTTCTTCTAGAGCTTTCAGTTACTAAATTCTCCAATTTGTTTTTGATAATTTAGAAAAAGAAATTCCTTTCACTTGTAAATGTATTTTTGTGAATCTCAATCAATTTTACTGGTTTAAGATGCAAAAACCTGTTCTATCAAAATGAACTAGAAAAATTGTTGCCATAATAGCTTTCAAAATTTTATAACTATATCTACGTTTACAGAACAGATTCGTATTTTTGATGAATGCTTGGAAAAACACTAATCCTGAAGAGCTGTCACACATGCAGTACTCAGAACTACTCCTTTTGAATGTAACAAATTGTATCAATGTGTTTTTCAGTTTGTAAGAAATGCAGAAGATACCTTTCCTTCCTTTTTAGAAACATTGAGAAAGAAGAAGACCAGGAATAAGTTGTATATACAACTTTGCCATACCTTTTACCAATCTTGGAACTGTTTTCTTCAGTTGTGTAGCTGCTTTTTTGAAGACCAGGTGTTTCCCTTAATCATCTTACTTAGAACATGCAGTTTGTGGTAAAATTGTGAAGCTAGGCCAAGGTCAAGCCAGAACCAGTACTGGATTTCTAAGGATGTGTTTGGTTAACGTTTTGTGGCACACAGGGCCCAGCATGTTCTTCCATACTTAACTCTGCACAAGTTTATCATTGACTGCAGTGACTGCAGGTAGACAGTTGACACAGTCTAGTCAAGCTACAGGTAGACTTCCATCAAAATTGTTCAGAACATGTACAAGGCAGGGGTAGCTCTGCCTATCTGGGGCAAGACAAAGTAAATTATAAACTTGGGTTTTTTGTTGTTTTAAATACAGAATGTAGGTATTAGGAGTTGCTCTTTCTTTCATTCAATGCTTCTGTAGGTGTTAAATGGATCCTTTGAGTCACTCAAAAAAAATTAAAAATAATGGCACAAGTGAAGATAATATGAACTCTTGGCATCAGTGTTTGCAAGACCATGTTGTTCCAGACCAGTTCTGCAACATATGAAAGAAAATAAAGTTGTGTTTTCATGAGACTATTTTAAAGCATGAGAAAACTCTTTATAAAGGTCCCTTTACCTTGCATAATAGTTATTTTGCCAGAATTTATTACTTACTTGCTTTGGGAAAGAGTTTAACCTGTCCTATGAAAAGTAATTTTGCTATTCTAAGTTACTTATGTATTACGGAAAATTGATGGGTATAGGAGCAAGTTGCTTCTAAACTGGGCTTAGCTCAAAATTCAGGATTGCTTCAGATAGCTGGTTCACAGTTCTTGGTCTGTCTTGGCAGGACTTAAGAACTTTTGCTTAGCTGATCATACAACAAAAATACTGCGGGGTTTTTTTTGTAGCTGCCAAATACTTTAAGTCATAGATGACCCTAAAATTTGCTGATTTGGAGGTGTTGAATTCAATGTTTTTCCAACAGGGAGAGGTAAGATTTCCCTCTTAAACCAGCTAAAGCCAACTCCATGATTCTGTAAAATTACTGTTGTAGAACTGATAAGCTGCCTTTTTGTAAAATATCAAAATATCTAATACACCTGGAAAAAAAAAGGTTGTTTTTTTAATGCAAATATGAAAAAAAGACTATATTAGAAAAAAAAAATAAAACCAAAACTTAAGTTCCTGAAGTCAGCGTGGAGTAGATCTAAAAATGTTTGTGGCAAATTGAATTGAGAGAACTTCAGAAGCAAAAAGGAGTTCCTTTATCATAACGATCCTATTCTATACTTCTGATCAGAACAACTGTATAAAATACCCAACTGTAATTGCTTCAAAATAACAAGCTCCAAATCACAAGATACAAAGTCCGACTGAAGTCACAGCAGACCCTTTAAAAAACTCAGCATTTGTAAAAATAATACAAATGCCTATTTTTCCCTTGAATGAGAAAGGCAAACTATTGCAGACAAATGTGTCTGTTCTGTTTGTCTTCCATGCATTAATAATATGCAGGCTGCAACAGCTAGATAAGGATGTGTCAGCTATTCCATAAACATCCTCACAAAGGAATACTTTCCTACTGCTCTAAATGGCATTCAGCCTATGACTGTGTACATCCTATGATATATTGTCCCTTACAGCAAGATCAATGACCTCTCTGGTAGTGGTCAGATAGGCAGTATATGCTATAGCTCAGGCAATGTGGTTGGCTTACATATTCCATGTTCATCCAGGAAGAACCTCTCCTTGTGCTGATGTTAATGTGTAGTATGAAACAGTAGACTGAATAGAAAAAAACCCCGCATTTCTGATAAACCAGGTCAAGGTCATGAACTTGCACTGGGTTATGTGTAAATCCATTGAGGACCGCAAATTCTCTTCCAAATCTAGCTGTAGTGGGCAGCCATATGCATGTGAAGATGTGTAATCTGCTTAATCAAGTTGTATTGACTTGACATACTACAACCTTTTTTCTTCTTTAAATACAAATTTTATGGGTTCTACAATAACTCCTTTATGTTAGAGCATTTGTGGAAATAAATTAATATCTATTTCATACTACAGCTGTAGTTCTCATTCTCAAGGATAGAGAACATTTTTCTAAAATGTATAGCATCTGTTTGAGTGGTCCCAAATGCTCTGGGGACTTCATTCCTGTGCTGGATTTAATGAGACTCAATAGATTTGTCCTCACCAACAATTTCAAGGTGGAGAGACTTCAATCAATACTAGGGATAATAAGACAAGGAGAGATTCTGAACTCCTTAGCCAGCTTATCACAGTTTTCTGAATTTTACGATTTAGGGCCTTTGTTTTTATAATGCAGTACTTTCCCTTGATCTGATGTGGCCTTTAGGTTCCTTGTTAATCACACTGATTAAAAAAATCTCTTAGTGGAAGACCCTTTTACTAAAGTGGAAATTCTGTTATTTGTCATTAAGTAGGAAATCATAATTCGTGTCCTGGAACTCAGCTCTCAGGTACAGAATACCGTGGACAGTGGTACAGTACATGTCTTTGATAAAGAAGAGCATTATTCGGTAGTTAGATTTCTAGCATAATTAGAAAACACAGTAAAAGCTTTCAATTATGAGGCATTGCAGAAGTCTGCATCGAGTGCACTGGAAAGTAGATCAAAATAGTATAGTGTCAGATGCATTTTTGTATGTTGTGGCTAATTTTGTGCCTACAATTGCTTTTGCTAATCCTTCTTCTGACGTCAGTGTGTGGAGATAGTTTGCTTTCCTTCAAGCCTGAGAAATTGTAAGCTAAATGTGAAGTTACTGGCTTTTTACCACTTCCAGTCTTTTTTTCAACTGCAACAACCTTTAAGCATAGCTACAAGTCACATAAATGTGTTTCTTTTATATAAGCAGCATTACACAAATTGACAAAATAAAAATTAAAACCATATAGATGTGTAAACGGTGATAACTATGCAGGTTCTCCCTCAAATTCGAATGAAAAATGCAGGTTCTTTCACACATGATAAGAGTTGAGAGAAACTTACTGTCCAGTCAAATATGCTGAAGCCCAAATCAGTAATAAGTGAATCATCATGTTTGTAGTCCACTTCATCTGTGAAAGCTGTGAGAAACTCAGATCTTTAACAGAGATTATCTCACACTTTAGTTCAAGCTCCTATACTGTTTTTTGTTGCGAAGTACGTTAATTAGGTAGCAGTTAGTTACGTATTTCTTGTATACGCTATTTAGGTTTCTTCTTTCTATATAGTGTACTCTCAGAGAGCACTCAGCAGGCTGGTGAAGAACACCAGTCCTAGTTAATGCAGAAAAAGGATTTGGTAGCTTTTCACAGAGAAGTCATTGCTAATAAACACAGTGTTTCTGGGAGAAATGTGTCAAATTTCTTACATATTCAAAGGAGCAATCCACAAACCTCACTGTTAGGTAGCCATATCAACTTAAGGAGTTGCACAAAACTGATTAGATGGATGTATACCGGAAGGCTACGTTTGGGGGGTGGGGGGGGAAGGGGAGGGGAGGAAATCAGTCAGGAAACAGGTATTCCTGAATTCATTAAAGTAAATTAACTTATCAGTTTGCATTTTTGCAGTAACAACTCCTATCAGAAAGACTGCAATGTCCTTTTCTTTTATATTCTCTTCTGTTATTTTTGAGAAGGTATATTACTAAAGTTATCCATTTTACATGGTTTCCAAAACAACCACTGTATTTGCAATTATATACTACCATAAAGGTGAGGAAAGCACGTCTTCTCTTTTAGCTTGTACCAGTGATGCTTCCTTGCGTGTTGTCTCATGTTATTTACATCCATTCTGAACTTCTTTTGTTTTTCTTCTTAACCTCTGACTTGTGGCTGACGTTTCTGTCTTACGCCATAGGTAAGCTTCATGGTCTCTCATCTCAAAAATTCCCTCTACCTCTGCTTTTCCATTTTGAAACACCGTAAATGCACTGTATCTAGTCTGTCTGGAGTGCCTCTTTGGTTTCACCCTAGAGCTTCTCCAGCTGCTTTCTGCCCATGTTCTTTTCAAATTCTCATAAACAGCATGATCTTGTAACATGGATTTCTGTAGTGATGCTGTAATAGTTTCCCTTGTAGTTTTGTTGTGTCTTAATTTAGACTTTTTGCCATTAGTGTCATTAGTATATGTACAATATTGTGGTATATTCAGGTTCATTTATTCTTGTCTCTGTAATACACTGGTTTTTGGGGTGTGAACATTCAGATGAATGTTTAATGTAGGAGAATATTTGTTTAACACCCAGTGTATATAATTGGCTACTGTTGCATTTTAATGGATGGATCTATCTTAGTGTTAGTTGCTCTCAGGAGTATACTTCTGAAGAAAATTTCCGGGATGTCCCCACTTTCTGTGCTTTAGTTGATATCATAGGAAAGTCTATGAGACCATTAAGTAAATGCCCTTTGGATCATGGAACTGGGAATTACTCTGAAACTGGAAAACATGTTCCAGCTGTTCATTGGCATTCAGTACACAGGAGCAGTCTAAATCTAGTTTAAAATAAATCCTGGACACTTACATAATGTTAGTGTCTGTCACTTGTGTCAACTGTTCCATTCTGCATTTTTTTCCAGTTACGCTATGATTCTGGCTAAGATAAAATACAATAGATTGCATGGGCTAATTATTTAGTTTTACTAGGTTTTGTTGGAATTCCTCAGCTTTCCTTGGTCTAACCTAACTTAATTTTGCCATCACACATACTTAATGTATGTCAGTACTTTAGCTCACCCCACCATTGCCAAGCTGTTAAATATTTCCTGTTACATGTGAGCGGGCATTAGAGTCACATTTTTTGGTTCTGGAAATCCTAGCTTTGGTCTGGCATTTTTAGGTTACTTGATGACATTAGCACACCTACTGTTCTCATGAATGTTTCTGTTTTAAGTAACTCTTCAAAGATCCAGCAAAAAAGTGTTTTCTGGTAAAATCAGTTAAATCAATGTAGGAAATTGGTAGGGTAGCTGAGATATGTGTGATACTTTTTTTTTTTTCTTGTAATTCAGCTAAGTTACTCTTCCTTCCTGACTGATAAATAACGCTCTTGTGTCATATAGACTAAATTTATTACAGTGTACTGATTTCAGATACTTTTAATCTTTTTTTATTTGTTTTTAAGTACCTTCACCTCTAACAGTCTATGTTGCCTGTCAGAGAAAGGACAGCTCTAAGGCATTAGAGATTCTCAAAATACAGACAGTGCAACAGTTTTTGCAGTCTTGTGTTGCTGTCTGTTGCCTTTTTTTTCCCAACTACCAAATTTCATAAAATGTATAAGGAATGATTTTAAATATTTTGCCTTTTTTTACTACCTCGTAAACATAATTATTTTTTTTATATCTCTTCTTGGGGATTAAATAATTTCCTGGGTAAATCTCATGTCTTATTGACATTCATGTAAAGTATAATCACTCACTTATGTACAGTCAAGATTTCATTCCTCTTTTCTGTGATGCTTGCTAGTTCTGAGATAAATAATTTTCAATAATTTTGTCTTTCTTTTGGATTTTCTACTCAGTGTTCTATCTCTAGTCCTCTGATCTCCATTTTAGATCTTGACTCTCTACACCTGACATTCTGTATCTTTATTAATGGTAGATCTGTTTCATCATGTTATGTAATTCTGTATGTTCTGGAATGTCCTTACTGCAGTGTGGTTAAATATGGTGCCTCTTCTAAAACAGGGTCAAAAATGAGCAGAACTCCCTCAAATAATCTAATATAAACATTCAGTACATATTTAATTCACAAAACAGTACATGGACATAAATTAAATGTGGAATCTGTGGTCAGTAGATGTTATTTCTTTTCATACAGATAATTTTAATTTTGAAATTTCTTGATGTTAAGTACCTTAAAATAAAAAAGAATCTGAGTCCTATAAACAAATACACTGGTGGTGTTTAAGAAAAAATATAAACCTCAGTGAAAAAAAGATGAATGATGTGAATGTGGTTTTTGCATATAGTTTTTAGCTAGTTTTACACTTGAAATATATGTGGTTTTTTACTGCTGTTTTCAAACAGGAAAGGTTGGAAAAGTTTATGCAAGTAAAAAGACATGCTATTTGTCTTGTCCTGACAAATACTGACTACCAAAAATACCCATTAGCTACATTAGGGGATGTGGCTGCCAGGTAGAAAAAAACATCATATTTTTGATGTTCTCCATTCATCTTACTAGGCTGTTACCTTTCAGATACTATAATTACAACCACTTAAGTGCTGCTAGTCATAAACCAGTAAATTGTCATACCAGTATGATTTAGCTAATGAGCTTATATAGTTAGAGCTGGAAGTAACTGTGTCTTGATGTTCCATTCGTTTGGAAGGACATAATCTAAATACATGTTTTTGATAAATGAACTGTTTATTTTCCTTTGAGATACTGATTTCCATAAGAAATCAGCTAATTTTGAATTTGCATTTCTAGTGATGATGTAAGCTTTTTAAAATATATAAGAAAATATTCAGTAGGCACAGAAATTTCAATACAAAAGTTTAATTTTTAAGACTCAGAGTAATTTGAAATATCAGTTTATGTGGACTTTGAGTTAATTGTGCCTGAGAGACATGATGTCTGGTCTCCTTTGGAAGTAGGCAAGAAGTAATTTACTTTGTTCTGGGTGGATTTTGAGAGCTGATGGGAGTAGAAAATGGTAGGAAGAAAGAAAGGAAAGTAGATAATAGTTTGCAAATTTCTTACAAAGTGTGAGGTAGTCCATTTCAAAATCTAGACTTTCAAAGGCTTTAATTTCTAAGTAATGTAAACAGAGGAAAGGGAGAAAGAAATATGTCATTTAAGTAAAGCTGACAGAGTTTAAAATTAACAGTAAAATAATGTTTTCACAAAAAAAATTACTTGTGTGAGTTCCTTGCACTTATAAACATTATTGATAGATTTGGAAATTCTGATTTTAATATTTAATTAATTTCTTGTGGGTGGAATGGCAGAAATAAATTTTCCAAAGAAAACTGTCAGCTGCCTTCTACAGGTTATTTTATGGTAGTGGCAATAGTCAGCAAGAATATTGTATATTTTGAGAAAAAATGACAGTCAAAGGAATGAAGGACTAAAACAGAGGAATGTACGCTTAAGTAGTAAAGCTGTAGAGTCATGTATTTCCTTCCGAGTCTGTACTCTTGTTTATTCAACTAGAGTATTTTCAACTATTTATTTTTTTAACTGTTTTTTATGTTTTTTTTTAATATAAAGCTGACTTTATTTTAAAAAGTTTTCAGATGTTTCTATTGAAAAAGAAGGGTAAAAATGGGTGGGGTGGTTATTAAGTTCTCTTATTCTTATGAAATAACTTCTTTTTGTCAGATGATATGTACTGCTAAGTATTACTTAAATATAGTTCTAGAAATTTTTCATGTGTGTGAAATCTCTTGTAAAGTGATTGCAGAATATATGCAATATTCTGGTTTCAGCAAGAAAAGTTGAGCAACAGCGAGGGATAAAAACTTCTAATATAATCTCTGGGTTTTATAGTTAATGTCAAAAAAATTCCCACAGAATAATTATTTAAACAACCATTTTACACTTCATATAATATGCAGTAGGCAATCGTGGATTCACTGTACTGCTATCCAAGCTATATTAAAAATGTTAGTTTTAAAAGATTGAGCTACTCTACAAAAGCAAGGATGGTATTTGGTATTCTTGCTCCTTTAATTTCATTCCCAGGACAGATGTTTCCATTTTTTGCCTAATATTCAGGGATTTTTTTTTCTTTTGTATTTTCTGTATTTTATATAAACTATTGAAAAAGTAAAATAAATTCTGATTTTTAAGTGTCCCTTTCTATTTATAAATGCCATAAAGAAGTAACTGAAACTGATAATATTCTAATGTAAGTTGTATTTTTCTGGAAAAACTTCTTTCAAACTTAAAGTTTCAGTGATTTTTGCAATCACTGTTTGCAAATGTGTAGTGCATGACAGGAGGCATGAGGACCAAGAAGTATGAAAGAATTGTCAAAACTTGAAAAAAAAGAGGGTAATCTTTGTGGATAAGTTATTTAATTGTACTTTCTCTCCTGTATTTATATGTCTATCTACATTAAAGTTATTTTTAACTCTGTTATTTCTCTTTCTCCTCTCATAGCTTTATAACGACTTGACTTCATGTTTTGAAATTGTTAAAAAAAGTGAAATTCAACTGCAGCAAAACTGTGCCTCTCTTCAGGATCAGTTACTTGGAAAAGATCAAAAGATTTGTCAATTACAAGAGCAACTTCAGCAGGCTCGTGATGCTTTGAATCAGGATTCTTGTCCAAAATGTGCAGTACAAGTGAGTCTACTTCTAAAATAATAAAAGTTGTTTCCTCTTGTTTTGAATTCAGTTTCTGTACCAGGTAGTTTTAAAAGAAATTGCAGTGGGTTTTTTTGTTGTTTTGTTTTGGTTTTTTAAGAAAAACTATGCAACTGTGCTTCTGCAGTAGTGCATCTATTTCTGCTGTTGCTAGTAGACGGTGCTTCACAATTAAATACGTCCTGGGAAAAAATGTGAGTAATCTTTTCAGTATTCAAGATGACACTTATTTATATTCTCTAGCACAGACACTGAAAATAGAAACAAGACCAAGGTGATTTTGTTCTGAAAACAATTCCTAGAAGAAATGGTGTAGTTTCTGCATGTCCTCTATGAAAATGAAATGTAATGTTCCTGATTAGTTTCATTGTTCCTGACCACGCAACTAAACTTTAGATCATAGATCTAGAGAAAGTGTTACTTGTCTAAAAATTTCTTAGCCTTAATGTGCCATTTGGAACTGTTATAATAAATCTGTCACTTTGACTAACAGGCCTCCAGCTTTACAAGTGTGCCAGATCTTACATGTACACGCCTGATTTTTGGGAACATTATAAATATAAAATTAGTCTCTAGCTGTTTCTGCTTGAAACACAGCTTTGGATCATGGGTTTTGAATGCTCAAACTGTATTTCCGAATACATCATTCTGCTTTCATTATATTGTTCTGTGGAGTTTTTTGCAGTTGATTTTGTCGGACTGTTTTTTTTTATCATAAAAGCTTTTATTATGTCTCTGGATTATGTTTCCTGAGGTTAAGGAGGTCTTTGTTGTCTTTGTGAAGTGATGTTAGAATGCTTTACTCCATGTACAATACGTATATTGTCTAACCTGAATATTGTGTGACATTTGATTATACAGTTACGCCATATCCCATGTGGACTTGATGAAAATATTTGGCATTGACTTTTGTCTTTATTATCTTGAATAGCTTAGTAGTATTAGAAAATTTTGATACTACACTGCCCTCCTACCTTTCTGTATTTCTTGAACATGTGGGACACCCCAGGTGACTCTTTCCCACTGAGTAAACTAAGCATTTATTGCTATTACTTATTTCTCATAATTAAAGCAATTCTTTAACTGTAAGATTTTTTACTTCCTTTAAAATACATCAGTGGTGTTTCTTTAAGAGCTCCTAATGTGAAGCTTTACTGAAATCCATTTCAAATCCCAGTAGACAATTTCACTTGGATCAATTTTTTTATTTCTTAAAAGAACTTCAGGAAATTTCTGACATTATAAGTAACACTAATTTAGAAGCTACTGGCTATTTACAATTGGTGGCTCAACTTTTTACTTGAGTTCCTTTGGATGTTTTAAATTAATCACATCCAGTGTGGGTGAATTGTTGCTATTTCTTTTGTTGATTTATTCTGTGTCTCCTTCTAGTGCTACCTGAACTTGAAGTATGTTAATCAGTATGTTCCATGTTAATTAGGATCCAAATGTGAAGCTGTCCTAAGTTACTTAATGGCAAACATGGGTGCAAATAATTATTTGGAAGAGTGATTCTTCAAAGATACTTGTGATTCTTCAAAGAATTTGCTGTTTTGTTAGTGAATATATGTTCAGTCTAACCTTCTGCAGATATATATCAGTTGAACATTATGTCATCTGCCATGAGCTCAGTCAGATCCTTACGAAAGTTAGCGGAGAAAACATGGTAGGAAGCAAAAGTGAACAACTTATCATAATGAATGTAATCTAGTAGGCTAAATACAGTGTATGAACCTTTATTTTTCAGTAAATTAGTCTTAAACCCTTATGGGATGGGACAAATGATCAGTGTGACTGAAGCAGTCTCAGGGAAGGAAACGTGTATAGGTAGCATCCATAGTTGCTAGACTTGTAGGAGAACGAAGATGTTAAGCAGCATGTGCTTAACATGCTAATATTTCCTTTTGACTAACATTCTTCCATTCTGCTATAGCAAATATCCCGAATTTTGTTGACATGAAGTCTTGCTCTAGGTAAAAGGCCAGAGTATGCCTTTTTGGAATGTATCACAGTGCTCATTGTTGGCTGCATTCTGATGACAGCCAAATTTCCCTTTGCCAACTTTACTGTCTTGCATAAATATTAGAAAGATAATGATTCTTGTGTGGTTACACCACACAATATTGCATCGTCATACCTGAGGTTTCTGCAGGGAAAAAAATGTGATTATCTATCATTACTTTTGTGACCTGCTAGATAACCAGGATACTGGTTGTTTGTGAAGTTCTGAAATTAAACATGATTAAGAGAATATCCCAAGTCATTCTACTGTCTCTTGACTGCAACACCAGTAAAACAGGATGGATTTGGAATTGAGTCTTAATTAGCAGGACACCAAAGCAATGTAGGCATCTATTAGTTTTCCTGTTACCATTATTTAAAACAATCCTTCCTAAAAAAAAAGTTGATTTAAATGACAATTGTATTTCTGCCGTAAAGGACTGATTTCTTGAAGGAGTTTAGATCCATGCCTTGCTGAAACTCCATCCTGTGGGACATGGTAGCAGCCTGTTGACAGCACTAATGTATCTTCTTCAGACTTTCACTAGCCAGGAATATTATAGATCGGTGTTGCATATGTTAACAACCACGTTTTTCTGGATTTGAGCTTTTCTTGCTGTTGAAATGACATTATGTTATATTAGTTTTCTTTTATTGGCAAAAATACCTCTGTTTTCTTTCATTAAGGATAAAGTATGCCTTTTTTAATGTTGTAATATTATTCAGCCAATATGGCACTTGTATTGGTGAGGGCAAACTTCTCGTTGATTTTATTTTGACTATCCTGGTAACGTGTGTGATGAATTTGAATCTTCTTTACAGTAAAATTCTGTTTATATTTTGGTATGTGTGCATTCAGCAGCTCTCACATACCTTTTCTCTGATTAGAGAGATTAAGCATCTCTGAGTTTGGAAGTCTGTTTAGTTAGATCTATTATCATGCTACACAGTAAAAAAGAAGAGAATAAAAACATTTTAAATAGTTTTCAAAACATAAGCCTGTGGGGTTTGATTAATTTAATCTCATGTAATTGCTGGTTTGGTTCTGTTTCATTATTGGTGTTTATTTTTAGTTCTGAGATGTATACCATACATTTAGTCATATGGTTAGTATACCATAGCTACTACCCATGTGAATAGTAAATATTTAAATATGTTTACTGAATGGAAGCAGTCATTTCTGTCTTGACTCCTACTTTTCATACATGTGCAGACATCAAAGAAAGTATTAAGAGATGATACTTGATCAAGGAACAGACATTTAAAGGTTTTATTTTTGTAACTGTAGCATCTGACAAGTATGTGCAGTCTACCTAATAGAGAATTCCATTGCACTGTTGTAATAGTATCTTCATTTCTCGTTATAAAGTTTTAAAAAGAAGTCAGAATAGAAAATACTAATAAAACAATAAAAGTAGATATTGCACACAGATGTAACTTAAGCTTATTAGAAAAAATGGTGATTTGTAACTAAAAAAAATTGATTTTAGAAAGATTTATATGAGAAATACATAAATAAAAAGTTTAAGAAAAACTGTATCTGTTTTTAGCATGCAAAAATTCTTCTGGTCTTATCAGAGTTGACTTACTGGTATTCTAACATCAGTATTTTAGTCATTTCAGTTTAAAAGGCTTCTATAGTACAGTCATTAAAATACTGATTTTCTTTGAGATATAAATGGTAAAAAAAATAGTTGGAGAAAGTAACTCTCCTTTATTTCAGTGGCTCTATATTTCATCCTGTATACTTGGTATTGCAATGTGAGTATTTAAAGTCCACTTCTGAGGATTAATTTTCTATTTCTTGTTAATAATACAGCATAACAAGAGGCAGATATCCTGTTCAAAGTGTGGTGTTGTAAACTTTATTTTATAGATTAGGATAATTTCAGTGACTGAAACTTATTCCTAACAACATCCTTTTTATATTGTACTTATTTAGGCTTTACTGTTAGAAAAATTACTCATCTAATTTATTTACATTAAAGTTTTCCAGTCTTGCACCCCCTATGGGTGAAAGCTTGCCACAAACACCTTCCAGTTTTTAGAAATATTCAATTCATTAAAAAGCATTAAAATTAATCACAAAGATCTCAAAATGTAATTTAAGCAACTAACAATTACCGTAGTGAAAAGGTGTTTGTATAGGACAAGATGACATGAAATCATAGTGAACATTTAGAACGATGTAATACCGCAGCACACTGAGGAAGGCAAAAGACTTTATCACCACTTGCTTGAAGGCTTGGGCTTGAAGAAAGTACATTGGAACTGAAATTGACTAATTTTGGCAGCACTACTTACTAAATAAATAATTATAACATTTTCAAATGGTTGTATTCCCTTAAGCTGCAAACCATCTATTATTTGGAGGTT
>JAHREE010000067.1:32500-77500 GCA_033628505.1 Tringa tobata
ACATTTATGGAACTTTTTGTTGAGGTGGGTTACTATTTCAGTTCACAAAATCAAAGATCTATAATGACAATTGTGAGACAGAAGCTGTGGAAGAACCTGGTGCTGCCTCTTAGCATGTAACACTTTTTATTTTTCTTGATTGCAGATTTCTGATCATTAGTATGAAACTTGCCTACATTCTTCAAACAGAGCTTGAATGTGGAACGTTTTCTGCAGTCTTGAAACACAATATTGTGCTTTTTTTCTGATGTAGGATTTTTAAATCAGAGCTCCATTGCAGTCCAAATTAATTGCCCTTTTTCCCTATTAATTTTAATATTTGCCTCAGTTCTTAGATTAGAAATAATAGTTCAGATGTAAAGCTAGAAAGTGAAAAGCCAAGAAAAGTTTACATTTCTTTCTGAGGATCTTATAAAATCGCACTTCTTTCTTCATGCATAAATCTTGGAAATCTAGGTTTTTCCATAGGGTCATATTTTTTACAGGAGGAATTGAGTTCTCATAACAGTCAAATCTTTTCACTAAATAATTTGGTTTTGGCGATTTTTTTTTTTTTTTTTTGTTTTTTCTCTTAACCAAGGATGCCTGAACATAAAAGTGTAGTAATACAAAGTTAAATAGGCATGAATCTGAAACAAAAGACCAGGGAGAGGTTTCATCCAGTTTTCTGTCTTTGGAAGATCTCTTTTCTTGTCTTAAAAATTCATGTTTAAAAACTATCTTGATAGTTGAGTAAATAAAGTCTTCTAGGCTAGGAAATGTAGAAGAATACTTACCAAATAGCAAAGAATATGTTAAATTTAACAGAAGAATATACTCACTGCTTCTTAAACTGGAGCCCATTGATAAGCAAACCCTCAATTTTTAAAGGGATCTCTTCAGGTCAAATCTGGGTTCTTAGAATTTGTGAAAGTGAAGAAACTCCACACTTGTACTTAAAAAACAGAACAGGTTTTGAGGATACTGTAGAACCAAATTATATAGCAAGGTCTGTAATGGTAACAGTGATCTGCTGAATATTTTGAGGGTAAAAACACAGGCATTTTGGAGGTATAAGTTAAGAACTAAGATTAGTTTTTTTGGTTTAGTTTTCCAAGAAATACATGCGTATGCATGTGCACAAAGACTGTTGTAAGAGTTTTATTGGAAAATATGCTTTTGCAGAATTTTAATTTGAAATAAGTATCACAGCATGTTGGTAATTTCTAGAGATCTCTTTTGGGAAAAAGGAGTAGGGAAAAAAAAACAACAAACAAATGAAGAACACTGTTCATATATTGGTCCTATTAAAGTCATTTAAGCAGAACTTCATTGACAAAAGAGCAAGGATTTGATATGATCTGTGACTCTTAAATGTATTTACATTTCAAAACATTCTGCATTTCATGTTTGAAAGAAGAAATTAAAAGGTAGTGGTACAGTAAGAAGCTAATTGTTAGCTAAACTTTATGTAATTTTCATGGTTTAAAAGCAATATTTAACGTTTGTAGACTTTTTAAAGTAGTGGTAATATGAATTAAAATGATGATAACAGGTTGAAGCTGTTGATTCTTTTTTTTAGTTACCAATGTAATTGTACAATTTATGTTACACATATAAGTCTTTTTTTGCATACAACTGAGAAATCAATCAAATGGGAGAAGTTGATGGGTGTAGTCACTTTCTTAATAAAAAAGAAAAAAAGTCAAGTAAAAAAAGCTAATTTTTTTTTTAATTTGAGTATAATTTTTTAAAAAATTTTAACTGCAGCTCCCTTATCTATTGGCACTGTTTCTGTCTTCTAATTTTTTTTGGATTTTTTTTTTTCTTTATATATAGTGCTAAGGTTTTGGTCTAATGAACAAAAAGCCCAGCTCTTTTTTAAATGTTCTTTTCAACTCATGGGCTTGTCTACTGCTCATTTTTCTATTTTCTGTTTTTGTTTTCCTCTGTGTAGAGTTTTCTTTTAGTTATAAATTGGCCTTTTATAAGGCCTTATAAATTGGCCTGACATCTGTTTGCAACTACATATGGCCTAAAGTATGCAAAAGGAGAAACAGAAATTATTTAAGGAATAGTCAGCAAAAGCATGGGCAACTTTGACAACTTTCCTGTACTTGCTTGCTTTATGAGGAGTTGCACTTGGTATTTCTAGTTTGGGATTTATTTGTAGAAGGTGTGAGCTTATAATACACTTTCTGAAAAGCTTCATAATCTGCATGGAAAAAAATAAAATGGCTATGCCCATTAATCCATTCCTGTCAAATACCAAGTTTACTAGAGTAGTGTTTGCTTGATTGATGGGACCATCTCATTTCTTGATTGGCATGAATTTGGAGATGGTTTTGGTTTGCTTAGCCTTTTTTACACTATCTTTTCTGATTTTTGTCAGTATACTGATTTGTTTTACTTGAGGCATCTCAGTAATTGAGCGAGTTAGGAACAAGTGATAATTGTACCAAATTCTTTCTTCTCTATTGGAATGAGTATTTATCTTAAGGATATACTCAAATAGTTGCAAGGAAATAACATTGTCAGAACTTTGCTAAAAAAGGAAAGTATGTGTAAAATAAAACATAGTCAGTCTTGAAAAAGTTGTCTCCTGGATCAAACTTTGTTGATTGAAGACTATACTGTTTCCTAGCTGCTTGTCATTGCTATCAGAGCACTGCTGGGAATATGAGTTTCATGAGTTTGCCCTAGTCAGTGCAATACCTGATCTTGGTCAGGTCTTATCACTTGCATGGACTTTTTAAACTAACCTGCCCTTTTATTTATGCAATGGATTAGGGAGGGGAGGGGGTTTGTGCCATCCCTTCTTTCAGGAGTAGTGTAGGGTGCTAACCTCTAGCTGCCTGGATGCAATGAGCATCTGGGAATTATGTTATCTTTGTCTGGCACAGCTGTTGCAAGGTGAATGTCTGTCCCCAGCCTTAAAACACTGTGGAGGATGTTTGAGCTAAAGCATTTCACTTTGTGATTGTCGTAGGCTGCCACAACAGGCATATTGCTGTTGCTTATGCTAACCTAACAATGTTTTACCTTGTGGTTGTAACACAGTGTGGTGTGATCAGAGGCAGTTAATGAAAATTCAGCTGACAAAGAGTAATTTATCACGCCATGGTAACTTTACCACTCTTGGTCACATGTACGCACATGAGGCCACTATTGGATGTTGGGGATTTGACTTAAAGATAGTTGGTACCAATGAAAATGTGTTTTGATCTGAATAAGTTTTGTAACAGGGCCAAGGTGAGCAGTGTGCAGCGGTGTTGTATTGTGCCAAGGAATAACTGTGAATGGGTTGATAGCTGGGAGGGGTCCTGGAGTTCAATGGCTTCATGAATTAACCTATCTGCCTTGAGTAACTCTGTGATTTAGAATTACTGTCTATTTTTCTGTAAGTCTTCGGTTTGATCGCATTTGTGCTGTCTGAATTTATGGGCATAATGCATATATGTTGTAGATTTTAAGGAGGTACTTTTCTGAGGAAGATTTTAACTATTTTTCTTGGCAGAATATGCAATTAAGGTTTTTTCCCTCCATTTTTGATGGGCCAGTGACAGTTAACCAACTTGAAATTTCACCAGAAAAAAGTCCAGGAGGTAAAATATTTTGTCAAGAAATTTTGATGGCATGTGAGATGAAATATACCATAGTTGCTGCAGAAGAAACATCTGTATAAAACAACCATTGTTAGGACTTTAAATTTGGATTCGGAAAATATGGTGGTGGTGGTGTGAAAATGTTTAGTTAACACTTTGGGGTCTGGTTTTGATTATACATTCATGAGTCATTTACAGAAGCAGAATTATTTACAGCTATTACATGTTCCGATGATACTGGTAATGTGTTTCTTTAGACAGTTTTATCTACATGGTCTGTTATGTTTCTGATTTTTTGTTACTAATGTAATATACCTGTACTGTCATTTTCTAGGTATTTCAACAGCCTTCTTTAAGTGAGCTAGAGTGTCTTATTACGATGCAAAAATCTGAAATCGAGCTTTTCCAGGAAAAATTGAAAAAAGCAAGTCTTAACCTAGCAGAGCATAATATGTATGCTACTATGGAAAACAACAGTATAAGGACTGGGAGAAAGCATGAGGTAGGATAGTTTTACTGTCTTGTGTATTTGTGTCTAAGTCAGGCTAGTAAAGCCAAACATTTTTGCTCAAGGGTCCAGATAATAATTTTAATATCTGTTGATGCTGCTTATAATTCTGGAAGCTTGTTTGAATGGTTCTTGTTTTTATCTGCCAAAGACTTGTTAAAATAGCTGTTGGGAGTAGAAGGTTTTACCTTATTAAATACTGAATAAGGGATTCTTAATTAAATGAAATATTTGAAGGATAAATTCTTTGTAGGTTTGTTAAAATGAATATTTATCAGGTCTTTTGTGATGTTTATCAGGATGACCATCTTACCCTGGAAGGAAAATGAGAGGAATATAAATGGTTGTTATTATGATTTTATAAATGAAAAAGATTTTTTTTTTCAATTTCTTGATTTTTAAGGTATGGTGTAGTATTTTTTCTATGACAAGTGACAACAACGTCCTTTTGAAGTTTATGATTTCAACTTTTCATTACTCCATGTAGTGCTGGACTGCCTCTTTCATGATGACTTGCTGTTAAATTTGGGCACCAGGTAACAATAACAGCTATAAACTATAGCTAATGAAGTAGATCCATAAATAATTCTCTGGCTTAAATTGATTTATGTAATTAGCCAAAGTCATGACGGTTTTCAGTGTATTCAGTCTCTTCCTCATCTAAAATTATTTTTTTCTTGTGACAGTATATAGTATGGGAAACATGGAAGATTTTTGTAGCAAGGAAGCAAATAGGAACCTGCTTCTGTGTGATATAAATAGTCTACAAAGGTAGCCTACCCTTGGTTTTCCTTCCTTGGAAATCTCCTTTTTTTTCCACATTTGGTATCTCTTAATATTTCAATTGAAAACTGTATGGCTTGTTCTTTCTTGGTATCATGCACTGTATGCTATTTTGGGGAAAAGACATATTTTAGAACATTTGTTTAAGAACATGTGGTGGTCCCTTTGTGAAAATGAAATAAGGAAGGACACAATGTTGCACAGGCAGTGTAGAGTGAAGAACAGAAGGTGAGAAACAGCCTTACAAACACCAAGGTCAGAGAAGACAGAGAGGGAGAAGGTGCTCCAAGTGCCAGACCAGGTATTTCCCTGCAGCACATGGAGATGACCACCATGGAGCAGATGTCTACACTACAGCTTGTGGAGGGAGGAGCCACACTACACCAGAGCACACGGATATTCCTTCATGGAAACTGCAGTGTGTGGAAAAGAGTCCATGCCTGAACAGGTTCTTCTAACAGTGTTCTTTTGACAGGAACTGTGGCCAATGGAGGACTCACTCTAGAGCAGTTTTATCCTGAAGGAATCCATCCTGCTGAGAGGTCCCATGCTGGAGCAGGGGAAAAAGTGTGGGGAGGAAAGAGGGGCTGAGAGGAACTGTTATGGACTGACTGTAAAACGCCCTGTCTCCTTACGCTGCTCAGCAGGAGGTAGAGGAGTCAAGAGTGATGAAGTTGAGCCTGGGAAGCAGAGTAGGAGAGAAGGTTTTGGTTTAATATTTTCTGTGTTTCTTACTACCCAAATCTATTTTAAGTGGCAATAACTTAAATATTTTGCCCAAAGTTGAGCCTGTCCATGATGGTGAATGATAACGCAATCTCCATTTCTTTATCTCAACCCATGAGCTCTTTGTTCCTATCCCTGTTTTGGTGAAGAAAGAGAGGGAGTGAGCAGTGGGCGGGTCTGTGATCCTTTGCCAACATTAACCCACCACAATATTTATCAATCTTATTTACTCAGAGTAATGTGAACGAGAGTGCTGTTTGTCGTGAACTGATCACTGCGTTAGGAATAAGGCAATTACACTTCCTTTAGTAAAACTAAATACAAATTTTTAAATCCTATTGTAGAGAATATTTTCCTGTTTTGGTATGTAGATCCTAGTCATGGTTTTTCAGTAATCAAGGTTGTTTGATACATGCACTTTTTCACATGTTCACACACTGCAAGTTTTTAAATAGAAACTTTTGGGAACTGAATTGACAGGTTACAAATCACAGAATCATGCAGAATGGTACGGGTTGGACGGGACCTTTGGAGATCAACTAGTCCACCCCCCCCCCCCCGCCAAAGCAGGTCCAACGAGAGCAGGTTGGACAAGAATTCATCCAGGCAGGTTTTGAATGTCTCCAGAGAAGGAGACTCTACAATGTCTCTGGGCAGCCTGTCCCAGTGCTCTGGCACCCTCAAAGTAAATAAGTTTTTCCTGATGTTCACATGGAATTTCCTGTGTGCCTGTTGCTTTTTGTCCTGTCACTGGACACCACTGAAAGTTTGGCCTCATCGTCTTGACGCTTGCCCTTTAGATATTTATAAGCATTGATGAGATCTCCGCTCAGTCTTCTTCAGGCCAAAAGGACCCAAGTCTCTCAGCCTTTCCTCATAAGAGAGATGCTCTATTCCCTTGACCATTTTTGTAGCCTTCTTCTGGGCTCTCTCCAGTAGTTCCTTGTCTTTCTTGAACTGGAGAGCCCAGAACTGGACACAATACTCCAGATGTGGCCTCATCTGGGCAGACTAGAGGGGTAGAATGACCTCCCTCGACCTGTTGGCCATGGTCTCTTTAATGCACCCAGGATACTACTTGCCTTCTTGGCCACAAGGGTACATTGATGAGTCCTGGTCAACTTGTTGTCCACCAGGACTCCCAGGTCCCTGCAGAGCTGATTTCCAGCAGGTCAACCTTTAACCTGTACCTGTGCATGGGGTTATTCCTTCCTAGGTGCGGGACCCTACACTTGCTCTTGTTGAACTTCAACAGGTTCCTCTCCACCCAACGCTCTAGCCTGTCCAGGTCTCACTGTATGGTGGTGCAGCCTTCTGGTGTGTCATCTACTCCTCCCAGTTTTGTATCATCAACAGACTTGCTGAGGGTGTACCAAGTCCCCTCCTCCAGGTCATTTGATGAATATGTTCAACAAGACCAAACCCAGGACGGACTCCTGGGGAACACCACTGGTTACAGGCCTCCAACTGAATTCTACACCACTGATTGCAACCCTCTGAGCTCTGCCATTCAGTCAGTTCTCAATCCACCTCATTGTCCACTCATCTAACCCACATTTCCTAAGCTTACCTATGAGGATTTTGTAGTGGACAGTGTCAAAAGCCTTGCTGAAGTCAAGGTAGACGATGTCCACTGCTCTTCTTTCATCTATGCAGCCAGTCATGCCATCATAGAAGGCTATCAGATTTGCCAAGGATGATTTCCCCTTGGTGAATCCACGTTGACCCCTCCCAATAACCTTCTTTTCCTCTACATGCTTCAAGATGACATTCAGGATGAGCTGTTCCATCACTTTACCATGGTTCGAAGTGAGGCTGACTGGTCTGTTGTTTCCTGCGTCACCCTCCTTGCCTTTTTTGAAGACTGGAGTGACATTGGCTTTTGGCAAATCCTTTGTATTTAGGCAAGGCAGTAAGGAAAATTGTAGAAACAGTCCGACTTCAGAATCACAAAATATACATATAAAATAGAAACAGTAGTCCTGCTGTCTTTACTGATTTTTCCTTTGCAAAGAAATATCTTCCCATTACTGTGTTATTCAGTCTTTTATGCAAAGGTATTGACAACAGAAATTATTAGCATGTGATTTGACAGGAAGAGTATCGTGGATATACAATTCCTGTTTTACAGTGGTGATCCTTTTGGCTTCACAAAGACTTTGTTGTGTTAACCCTTCATCCCTACTTCTGTGCATTCCCAGGATATGAGGAATAAATAAGCATGGGATTACTTCTGATCAGAATTACACTGCTTTGATGATTTTCTGCTCTAAAAAGGTGATGATTTTAAAAGAAGAAATAACTGTGAAGGTATTAAAAAGAAGGGCCTGGGACAAAACAGAAACTTGCCACTAGTGTGAATTGGGATATGTGGCAACATGACTGTATGGTTCCATCTGTGTTTGGTTCTGCAGAATCCAATGATATATATACACCTCTAGAATAGTGTTGGTTTTGTGAATTGAAGAAATTAAAATCTATTGCCTACAGTAATACAGAGTAATACAAACAACTTATTCTGAAAGACAGATGATGTGGTGGTTAAAAGCTTTGTTAAATGTGCATGCGTGGTATAATTTTTCTTGATTTTTTTAACTGTACTTAGAGGCAACTCATAGTCTAGTCTCTGTGGAAGGTGGTCTAACTGAGTGCTGTTCAGTTGCTTGATCTTCCTAGAGCTCTTTTTTGGAGCTTAACCTTTTTAAGTTTGTCAGCTATGTATGACTTCTGTTACCTAGTTAAACTGCCATCTTGTATGTCTGCTGTAGCAGCGCTATTTTTTCTATAGCTAAATGTTCCCATTGCACAATGCATGGGAGTTATACTTGCCTTTTATTATGTACATTCTATAGCATTCTTCTAAGTCTATGATGTCAAGATAATGAAAAGCAAGAGTTAACTTGCAGTACTGGTAAAGTTCCTGTTGAAACATAGTGAATCAGAATTTGCCATTTTTCCTCTCCAAAAAAACCCAACCTGTTTCTGTTTCTTCAGCTGATAAAAAGCACTAAGATTTCTGCCCTCTGTCTTCAGTGCTGTATCCTGGCAGATGTTGATCTGATTTGTGTGTACAGAAAAGTTCTCCAAGACATTTCAGTAAGACTTCCGGCTTCCCTTATTTCCCTTGTGTTTTTTGACTTGTTTTGGGACTCTATCCAACTCAAAACCTGTTAAATTCAAGAACGTGACTATTTCCAGCTTTGTCCCATGGTGTCTTTCATGGTGCAGACAGGTAACAGAAGGTTGTTTAGAAAGAGGCATCTTTCCTTTCTTTCTGTTCCGTACTTCTGTTAACAGTTACAGTAAACAGTGTATTCCACCCACTTAACAGCTACTTCTTTATATTAAATCTTCTGTCACAAAGTTTCATATCTATTAATATTACAAAGCTTGTTTATTTCTGGTTTTCCACTAGTTGGTTTAGTCTTTTGCAAATATATTTTAGGGCCATTTGATGAAAAACTTTCTATTGTTACCCTTTACTGACTTAGATTTTTGCTCATAAATGGGACTATTTCTTGCTCCTAAACATTTAGGAAACATTTAAAACACTACAGTTTGTGTATATATTTAATACAAGTATGTCTAAATTTACTGTAGAATTTGAGGACTGAATTAAAAATTAAATGCTTAAACCTAGCAGAAGCAGCAGCAAAGTTTGCGGTTGTGACAACAGTATTACAGATGCCATCTTCCCAATTGACTCTTGCAGCAGCTCCAGGCAATCAAATTACAGTGTATTTTACTACACAGTCTCTTCTGTCTTGGTAGGAAGATTAAACTATTTGCCTTCTTAGCAGAGATTGCCTTCAAACTACCTATGTGCAGCTCTAAAGCCCAAACCCAGCTCCTTCTCTCCAAAAATGCCTAGTCTGACCACTAAATGGGTAAAAACATATTCAAACAATAGAATGTTTCTCAATGCACATCACCAATCCCACCTCTTCTCACAGGGAATTATTTCCATGTTGATGAATAGCTAGAATTTTTCTCTAATTTTTTCCATACCTTGTCCTTGTGAAAAAGATTCACAGCACAATCTCAGGTAGCTATATATAAAGACTCTGTGTGCGTATGTGTGTGTATAAATATATATATATATACGTGTATATATATCTAAAACCTGTTGTTGTGTATTCATTGTATCTACTCACTTTTGATTAAAGCAGCTTATATTTTTATGGTTTCTTGTTTTTTTTTTTTTTTTCTTTCTTTTCATTCCTCCATAGAGTCTCTCTACCTAGTTATTCTTAGCAGTCTGGTGCTGGTTGGTTCACTTTTTTTCCCTTGTTGTCCTTCTCTTTGGCAACAAATGCAGTGCTTTAACCTTTTATTGCTGATTTCAGAGAAATCAAGTGTTCTTCAAGTCTTCTGTGTACAAACATGAGGTTTAACTTAATTTCTTGAAAAATAATGCATTTCGGATTTTTAGGAAAAATAGTATGAGTATACAATAATTAGAAAATTTGGAAGATTGGAGTTTTACTTAAGATGTTGGTTTTATTCAAGAAATCTGAGATTTTGAAGATGAATATATTTTTTTGGTATGTTGGTGTTGGGATGTTCTGCTGCAGACACCTGAAAGGGATCAAATTGGTTTTGTGCAATGTTAAGATCTTTACTGATTAATATCAGCATCTATTAACCGAAGTAAACGTTTGGATATCTCTACCAGAATTATTAGGAAAAAAATTTGAATTGGTAATCTTATTATTTCAGAGAGATCTATTCTTAACCACTACAATGTTACACTGATAATATAAACCCATAAATTTGGAAATATTATTTTCAATGTTCATTAAAACTTCCTTATAGTTTCTTCTGTTATAAAAAGGAACTGTCAGGAACATAAAAATATGTCCATTTGGCATTCAGATTTTAAATATACTGAAATTCTTTCCAGATGTTAGTTTTGTTTTGGGGGGTGGGTGTGGGTTTCTTGTGTTTGGTTTGGTTTTAGTTTTTGTGTTGTTTTTTTTTTTTGTTTTTTTTTTTAAATCTTGTTCAGGTACATTTCAGAAGCAAAAGAGAACTAAACCCAAATGACAAAAACACCTTGGCAATATTTAAATTCTTAAATATGAGATATTATTATTTTCTGATATGTTATGATTGTCTTTTTGTCCATTTTGGAAACCCAGACAATTCCAAGTAAAAGTGTGGTGTTCAGTGTCTTGTAAACATTTTATACTGGAAGGCAGTGGTCAAAGAAAATAATGCCAGTTGCTAATTAAGATTATCTTTAAATTCATTTAATGGAATAGTAAAAATGTTGAAATATATAGTACTTATAAAGTCTTATAAAAAGACTTTATCCTGATTTCCTTTTATTGTAAATCAGTTATTTTACAGTAAAAATGGCAGCATGCAACAACAATAATCACAATTGATCTTAAGTTTTTGTTTAACTTTATGTATTTATGTAATAGTATTTTACTTTTTTGGTATTAAGTGTGTGCTAATATTTGTCTGTCCTTATCCAAAGTTATTCAGAAAATCGGAAAGTCTAATTTGATGAGGTCTTTCTTTCTTTGCCATAAGGACATATGACATAGAATGAACAAGAAAGCTGCCCAGTTTAAGTGTTACTTCTGCATATTCTTTCTCCAGATTGCTATATGAAGCTGTACATAATATAAACACATATTCTTGTCTCTAGTTAGTCACATTATAGTTAATGACCATATGGTCATTATGGTATAAGATCTACTGTCTGTTGTATTTATATTCCTCAAGCATATTGTTCCTTCAACTTCACAGTGTGTTAAACTATTTCAAAGGGAAAAAAATCCTTTCCCTCTTGTTTCTGGTTGTCCTATCAAGTGTAACCTTGGACCCTTATAGAGCAATTAGACCAGCCTCTATCCCCTCCTTTGTAATGAGGTTTCTTGCATTTCTGAGTCTATAACCCTTTAGTCTTCCCTAATGGGACATCATTATTCTGAAAGAAACAATGTAAATGTAAATGAATATTCTCATTAACGAGTCACAGAGAAACCTTTAGTGGTAGCGCTGTGGTAATTCTGCTTGTTATTTCTCTGGTATTCCATGCAGATTTTTTTTTTTTTATAATTCATTATTAGTATTCAAAATTACTTCTTCTTTAATTCTGCATGTCTTTCATAATCCAGTGTTCCAACTAGTTCAACCATGTCCTTGTTTTATTCTCCAGGAACCACCTGTGAAACGTTCAAGGTCTCTGTCCCCAAAGAGCTCTTTTAGAGAGTCAGAGGAGCTAAGGAAGCTTAAAATAGCTGAAAGGAAGATTGAAAACTTAGAGAAGACACTACAGCTAAAGGTGAACATTAAAAAAAATAATAAAATCCTCAAGCTATAAGCTTGCATAGATAAAGATATACCAAAATAAACAGACATTTTAGAAATGCAAAATGCACATATCATTATGGACTGTAAGCGTGTTAGCATAAGAGAGCAGTCTCCATTAGTTTGCCTTTTTCCTTTACTGCTAGGAATCTTGTATTGGTACTCCTGCAGTCCTACAGAAGCCTAATTTGGTCTGCCATCAATAATACATGATTGTTAAATACATTTTCCAAATCTGTGTCCAAGAATATATATTCCAAGAAATTAATGTATTCATATAGAAATAAAGTGAAGCAGAAAGTATGAAGAAAATTTTTTTGTACAGTGAAGCCGGTATTTTCAATTGCTGAAGTCAATTACTTTGAACAGATTTACCCCTTGTACTCTTAGAAGTTATGGCTCAGAAGTTGTTGTTCTAACAAATACTGTAAAAAAAACCCCAACACCCACCCCTACCCCCCAACCTCCCCAAACCTTGGTATAAAAGCTTAATTGAGCATGTATTACAATTTCCCATTTTATTCCCATTTTATAGATTTTTGTTGGGGGTTTTTGTGGTTTGCTTTTTTACTTCAAAAATAGTACCTTTTGAATGACCTATTGATTTTGAATTGCACCTCAGAATGCAAAGCTCGACCCCTGAGTCATATTTTGTTAAACAGTTACATTTTGTACTCTGCTCCTTTTTTTCTTCTCTTTCCTGTGTTCCCTTCTCCTTTCCTTCTCTTTCTTACGTTTCTTGAGGGTTACAGAATTTGAAAGATATTTTCAGTATATGTAGCCTAAAGCAGAACTCGTTATATTGAATATGCTGTGATAAATGTCTGGTAAGTGAAAAAATTTGGGGACCCCTGCAAACATAGTCCTGAGCTCCTACCTCAGGCAAAAGGACACTCACACATGATAAGTCAATTTTAGAAAAAACATGTGTGGGAATTGTATTTTAGCACAAATGCAGAAGTTCATTGCCCTGTATACTTAGGAGATTTTAATGTAGTGCCTTAACACACGTAGATCATATGGGCAGGAAAGACAATTCAAACTTCAAATTCAGTCTTATAGGCCATCTGGCTCCTTGTTCCTGGGAGTCAGAAGATTAATTTTGTTTTGTTTTTTTCTCTATGTTGAGAAATCTAGAGTATGTCCTACCAGCTCTACCTGAGAACTGGCCTTTGTCAGGCCTCCTGTTTATTACTCTTAGTTGGCCTGTCACTGATGCTGCAGATTATTCTGGCACTGTGAACTACAGCTGCTCCACCCTTGGCGGCAAAGCTCACCCATCAGTGTGTGTGGTTGTCATCTTAAATGGTAGGGAGTTCCACAATTCTTTGTCTTTTCTTCAGGAAAGAGGAGTGAAGAGAAGCACTCTGTTTTTTTCGAAGCAGATACAGAAGAGAAGGGACTGTTACTCCCTCCACATGACCTCGTAACATAATATTTATGATTCTCCATACTGCCCTTGTAATTTCTCCTGTTTCATCTTTAAGCATAATTTAGGGATCTGTGCAGCTTTATTATGTTGCAAGTGTGGGGTCTCTGTTTATCACAGCTGTTCATCCATGAGGTCTTTAAGGGCTAAATCTTATATCTCCCCTTGAAACTGAATATATGAACTCCTTTCATTTTCTCTAGGAAACCTACTTGGCTTCTTTAGCAGAATGCTTTAATTCATTGAAAAGAAGCTGTAGAGGCCTGGGTCAAGATATTAAACAGTGTTGTGGCACTACAGTCAGAATTCAATGAGGCTATTGTCAGCATGACAGGGAACTCAGCTGTCATAACATTAACATCAGAATAATTCTATTGGTATTGTATGATTTCTTGATATTAAACTCCTCTCAGGCATTGCTTCCAACAAAGAATAATACATGTGATCAAGATTTTTGAAACTGGCACTTGCATTATTGTTTCCTCAAGCAAAGTGTTGACTATATGATTACTTGAAATATGCTTGCTCAGAAAAAATGCTTGCTCTGTCAATAAACGTACTGATGATACATATCCTGAAGATGAAATTGTGACTTTATCCATCAGTCCTTCTAAAAAATTGGTAACAATTTAAAAAAAAAGATGAACAGCTTTATTTATAGGGTTTGCAGGAAGAGGAGTATTTGATGCCCCAGTCAGTATTACAAAGGGACACAAAAGGGCAAGGGCCCATTCATAGGATTTCGCAGTTCTCCTCAGCTGACTCACATCTGTCCAAGGAAAGTTGGCTGTTACTGTCTTTCTGATAATATCAGTACCATAATATGTAAATTCAGTGTGTCCACAGTTTTGGTACAGAATTGGCTTAATTTCTGCATTCCAAGACATACTAAAAGGTAATAGAGCATGCCTGATTGCACCTGGGCTTAGAAAAGAGAATGTCAAAGTAAATAAGAAATCCATATTCAAAGTTTGAATAAGGATTTTTGAATAAAAAATTATCAAACTGGTACTTAGAATGGTCCAAGGCATAAGTACATCAATCTACTGTTGGTCTTTAAGAATTGGGTAGGAGTTTGCTTGCTAAGAGTTGGATATTTGGTACAAACTAAGGATATGTTCTTTTCTCCTATATTATGTTTCCAGAATGGTGATCCCTGCTGTGTCCCAGAGGAGATATTCCTGGCTGTAACTGGAAATTTTTCAAAAACAGTAGATCTTTCAGTTGATTTTTTCTCATCCTTTTTGTTTGGAGAGAATTAGAACTTGAAAACTTAGATCAGCCTTTAGGGCCACCTTAGTAATTATTTACGTGAGTGATATATTTAGGTTAGATTTCATATATGGTCCTGTTTCATATATGGTGTTCAGGTGCCAAAAAATGTATTAATATTTTGTCTTTTCCACATATCTACTCATGGAAAAAACTATTTTTGTAATGGTCAGGTTCCTCACTTCTTCTCAACCTGAGTAGTCAAAGTATATTCGGTATATTTTTTTAATTCCATTTCAGTTCCATTTTTACTGTAACAGTAGTGGTTGCAGGTAAATTTTAAACAAAATTTTGAAGTAGTGATTAGCATATTCTGGCTTGTCTGAGCTGCCTGCAAATAATAAAATTAGTTTTTTCGCAGGCAGTTGGGTTCTTCCTCTTGCGGAATGGACTTTGTCTTTTTTGTCTTTCGTTGTCACATGGGAAGTACTACAGAACGACAGTGGAGAATTGGAGAATAACCTGGACATCCAGCACTGCTAGAGGTGGTTGTTTTCTGCCAATATACAGAAAACTGTATATGAGATAGTTTGATTATTAAAAAATATAACTTAGTTCAATCAGAGATGGAACTAACTGAGATATGGAAATGACAGTGTAAATTCAAAGTACTGAAGTGCTTAATAATTCAATAAAATAGCGATTAGGACAGTTAATTGTCTAATTCATATTTCTGTGAGAGGAGAGCAACTGATAAAGGAAGGGAATAACTGTAACAGGATGGGTAATGGAACAGATAAGCAATAATGAAAAACGTAGATTCATAAATAGGAAAGGCCAAATTCTACCCTTGGTTGCATTCCTGAAAGGGCATTTATACTAATAAACTTCTGAGGATTTATGCTGAAGGTATTTTCGAGTACCTTGCCAGACTTGATCAGTTTTCACTACCAATCTCAAACAATCTCAGAACAATGATTTCATTAAATTCTCTTGAAAACAAAGGATCTATAATTGGGTTCTTATACAAATTTCCTGTTGTAGTGTCAAGCAAAGCTTGATAATAGTCTCTATATCCTTTATCATTAATTTATCTCACTATTTGTGTGATTGTTTTGGATATCATTGTAGTATTTATATGAGCCATTTAAAACCAGGTTTTTAAGCAGTTCAAATTTTATAAATGTATCTAGTTTAGAAGTTGTTTCAGGAAAAAAAAAAACAACAATGCTTTGGGAATGTTTTTAATGGTAAGATCACTTTGGTACCTGCTTCTATTCCTAAACCTGCTTTTTTGTGTCACTTCCAGAAAACTTCTGGAATTTTATATATAGTAGCATCTGAATTTTTAGCTGGTATCTTCCAGATATGTTTATGTAACATGAGAGCTGGGCTACATTTTAGAAGCCAAACTTAGTCTAGGTACTTTGTAGTTAACACTACCGTAGAAACCCTTGCCATGTTTCTGTAGTGGGATTTCATTTTCATTGCTTGCAGCTCTGACTATTGGTGTGTCTTATTTATTGACTAATGCTGAAAAGCTCTCCTTGGATATAAGCAATAAATACATGCAAATGAAGACTTATGCAAATGAAATTTTACTTAGAGATTAAGGAATGTGTTCTGTATTTGCTCTACAAGCAGACCTCCTGTTGAACTGTCAATGAAGCACTGAGGGCAAGTTTTACTACAAGATAATGTCCGGTGAATTCTTTACTTCTCTGTGTGAGAACTTGACTTGGTTTGGGCTGTGGAATGACTTCTTAATGTTCATTTTTTTCAAAGCACAGTATTGTCACTTAGGAAAATCTTTTTTTGAACGTGCATGATGTTATCATGCAAGTGGTATAAATCAAGGTATTTCTTTTCATTCTGTAATAAGAGAGTACATTTTTTTGTATTGTAAAATTTGTATTGTAAACTATTGCAAAATTTGTTTTTATTTCTTGTTTGTTATATAACTAGAGGACAAAGCCTGGTTGCTGCAGGTTTATATATATTCGCAGAAATAAATTATTACATGATGAAATCATGAAGCTATTTAAATTTACATTTTTTTAATGTGGACTTCAGTGTGGGCATTGTTTCCCTAGAAAATACATAGATTGGCCTTCCATGGGGAAAAAAAACCCCAAACACGTCCTTTGGAGAAAAAGTCAGTGCCAATAGTCCTTTTTCAATCTATGTATTTTTAGGTATAGTAGGCCAATGGATTCACAAGATGAAAACTGACATTTTGGTAGTAAATTTCTAAAAACTTCTCAGCAGCATGAAAAATATATTTAAGTAAATTTGCCAAATTAGCAAATTTTGCTAAATTAGCAATAAGAAAAATTTGACCTCAGGGATTGTTATTCCTAATCCTTCCATTTAGATTTTTGAGGCTCTTAATAGTTACTTAAACAGAACTTTTGTTTCATGTGTTCTGTGTGAAAGTCTAACATTTTGCCCAACTCGAAAAAACAAATTTTGTTTTTCTGGTGCTATATAGACTCGAGAAACTGATGAGCTAAGAGCAGCCCATGAAAAACGTGAAGAGAGGCTGCAGATGTTACAGACCAACTACAGAGCACTAAAAGAGCAATTAAAGCAGTGGGAGGAGGGTGATAGCAGGTAAGTTACATAGCTCATTAAAAACATTTCCCTTACACAAGTAATCTGAACAGAAGTATTATATAGGTATATAGACATTCAAAAGAGAATTTGATTTGAAGGAAGAAGCTACTATGTGGTGATCAAAACTTTATCCTTTGTTAAAGCAGAATTCATGGCACATGTCTGTATGAGAAAAATTACAGTTGAAACCAAGAGTAAAATGTATTGAGCTGACACCTTGACTTATTTTATTTAGGATCTCATTGTGAGCCTGAGTACCGGACAAAGGTCTGCTAGGGCTGCTTATTTATGCTTGTCTAATTCCCTAGTCGATTAATTTGTTGACTGTGTATGTTTTTAATTTTCTATTATAGAAGAATTGCTCCTTATGTTTCAAATACTTTTTAAAAATAATTTTATTCATTAAAAATATAGAAATATCTGCCCCTCTAACATTTAAAGATTCAAACATTAGCTGAAGCTAATCCAAAAATCCCATTCTTAGTAGGGAAAAAATAGAGTATGGGCATGAAAAGCAGGGTGTTTTTTCATCTGTTAAATGATTGTAAAATCAATTGTTTCTGATCATTCTATATAAATGTTGTGGCAATATATCTTTATTAATGGAAAGAAGAAAGACTCTACTACATCAAAATTTCAACAGTGGATATTCTATATATAATTGTCCCTTAAATTCTATAAAGAACAGTGAAAATTTTATGCAGAAATTTATTTTTTTTAGTTCTTTAGCAGAGAGTTAGAATTTTTGGTAAACAGACACATTTCAACGTATGAAGACGTTTCTTATCACTTCAGTTATCAGGCACTGCTGATTTATGGGTTTTAAGAACCTGTATTTTTTCAAGAAAGTAATTACTTTTACAAATTACTTTTTCAAGAAAGTAATTTGAGCAAGTCCTTACATCCCAGTGGCCTTAGAAGAACTTCAACATGCCCCTACAGCATAATGAACACATATGTGTTTTACTAAAAATAATTCCTTTTGTAACTGGAGCAATACTGACTAGAACACAATATTTGAGAGAAACTCTGTAACTTGCTGTGACTGAAAAGGGAGTCACAGATACTGCTACAAAACTAGTAGCTGTTCATAGAGTCCAGGGTGACATAAAGTGTCCTACTATGGATGATGAACTGTCCTTCATATGTAAGTAATGTTTTGGCCTATCTGAGTAGATTTGCATTGCTTTATAATACTATGGCATTTACTTAAGAATGGTTTATCTTTTAAAAAGGAAAAAATGTATGGATGAAAATAATGGTAAGGTACAAATCTGCTACAGACATTGGTAGCATAGAAAGACTTTTTGGAAGTATCAAAGCATAAATAACGAATAGATTTGTTTAAATTAGAATGGAAAGGTTTTCTTTATTTAGGAAAAACATGGATGATTTTATCTGCTAGCTCACCATTTTAAATTCAGTGCAAGCTGGAAATGAA
This sequence comes from Tringa tobata, assembly GCA_033628505.1. NCBI lineage: Eukaryota > Metazoa > Chordata > Aves > Charadriiformes > Scolopacidae > Tringa > Tringa tobata. Next base: position 51,124 of record JAHREE010000067.1, read on the forward strand.
ACCTACTGGTTGATAGTAACTTTATGCAATGAAATGATTTGATTCTGTGTCTAAAGCTAGTAGGCATTCATGGTCCACTGAGAAACCAAGTCTGAAAAGATACAAAAGTTCAACCTAGATAAAGACAGTAAAATCAAACTTGATAATATGGTGAAGCACTGAGTTAAGAAAAAAAAAAAAAAAAAAACAAACCAAAAAAACCGACCAAAAAATCCACAAAAAAAAAAAAACCAAAAAAAAAAAACAAGAAAAGAAGAGAGAAGAGGAAGAGAAACAAAAGCAACTTTCTGTTCCTGTTTAAAATAAATGAGACCAACTTGAGTCCTGACAGGAATGTATTTGAGAAAAGTAGATTTTGGGGAAAACATAATACTAAATCTTCATTTGTTCAGCTGATCTTCCAGATGAACTGGAAATGACAGGGTCTTGATAATTTTTGTCATCAGAACAGAATTGTATGAAGCCATGATACTAAAAGAACTTTGTTTTTCCTTTTAATGTGCTTAAACAAAGGAAAGTAGCCAAGACACAAATAAAAACTGTCTGTAAATGCTTATACCTTACAGTGTTATTTTGATATCTCAAAAAGCTTTATGTCACTGTTGTAATGCAAATTGTACATTAAGAAGTCAGAATCAGATACTTACATGGCACTTCTGATCTTCTGTAAGTGATGGAGGACCCTATTCTTTCTTATTCTTAATAGACTAGAATCTGTTACCGAGATGGCAGCTGATGGGACCTAATCCACCTGTCAGTGTACATACAACTTCCACTGACATACGTGACTGCAAAGATGATGGGAGACTTCTGAGGCTACCACATTCTCTGAGAGTTTATGTCTCTGCCCAGTAGGAATTTTGATTGCAGAGATTTTTAAATTCATTTTGTGAAGGATTTTTTTAATACATTTTTTACCTTTTGTATTATTAAAACACATTAAAAAAATCTAATGAAAAAAATCTGTGAAATATTTTAATTTTCTTTTTCTGTGCCTCTAAATTCAGTAGGCTTTTTCTTGATGCATCATTTTATCCATAGATAGCTTATTCTTTCATGAGACTGTAGATCAACAGTTTGATTTAGAGCGGGCATTAGTGCAACTTCCAGATTGCTTTGCAGGGGCATTAGGGGAACTGGTGACTCTCCCATTTTTTCGCAAGAGATCGTGTGATGGTTTCACCTTCTGCTTTCTTATACCAGTATTGTAATGAATGTTGACAGAATGGCTGTGGGTGACACTGCTCTGCCACATGTCACTTGAGAGTCATGGTGCCATTCCAGCACGGTATCTGTCTGAAACAACATAATTGAACTTATCTATAATACCACATATAATGTTTCATGCCTCACAGAATATTTACATCATAGAAGATTTATGTGCAGTAGATGCTGAAGTTTAAAATTTATATTTTCTAAAAACAAGAATGCTTTTATTCTTGTGGTCCTAAGACATGTAGATACTTGAAATCGAACAATCTCTTCTTACTCATAAACAGGATTGAAAGCAGTAAAAGCAGATATCAGCATGCAGACCCCTGTCAGCTTCATCAAGAAGATTCTGATGCTGTGTGGAATGAACTGGCTTTTTTCAAAAGGGAACATAAAAAGCTGTTGATTGAAAAGTAAGTTATTTTCTTAAATGGTGTTTATATAAAGAAACAGTCTGCTGTTCTTTCTGATCGTAGTGCTTTGCAAGCCACATAAGACGAATTCCTTGTAAAATTCCAAGATAATACCATCTTCTACCAAAAGCAGAAAAGGAAAACATCAGCTCTTTTTTTTTTTTTCCCTTTTTTTTTAATTTCCCCTCTTAAATCAGTGACAAGTTACAAGTTTGCTAGCACTAACAGAAACTGTATTCCATGATCTAGGGATTGTGTTAATTAATGTGGCTCTCATCTGTTGGAGGTGTCGCTCTTCATTAGCCTGTATTTTACACACTGCCGTGCTTCATTTTTGGAATGAGGTGGTGAGGGGATAACCTAGCCAGCCATCCTTGTTTGATCTCTGTGATACATACGCAATGCAGAATGCCTCAGCTCTCTTGGTTCCCTGCCCTGTCCTGCTAATCCCAGCTGAGCTCATTATGGTGTAGCCTTGCTGCTACTCCTGGAGCCAGAGCTGTCCAAGCTAATTACTGGTAGCAGCAGAGCTGCCTGTTAAGGGTCTGGTGTGGATCTGCTAACATGGTCCTTGGTAGTGACCTGCAAAAAGCACGAGGGAGTTGCTCTCTTTCTTGCCATGCACAGCCTGTCCTTTGGGTTTAGTGCTGATCCCTTCACACAGCTCTTTTAGCTGTAGTAAGTGTAAAACTTGGTGAAGGAAACTCTTACTTTAGAAAACATACAGTTTGCTGCTTTGATCTCATAATTCATAGGCTATTATACTCAGCCAGGCAAAGTAAGAAAATGTCCTTTTATACTAGACAAAAGGAAGTTGGTATGATATAATTAGCCCTTTGCTGCTATTTAACACTTTCTGTAAGTCAAGTTGATTTTTTGTTTGTTTGTTTAAGAATCAAGACATCATAGAAACTTTTATCCAGACTTTGTTTTTGTCAGCATTAAAGAAATTGTGTTTTCCCAATGGGTCACACTGTAAACCGATTTTGTGGAGATACCGTGAAGGCTGCTATCACAGAATTTCAAGAGCAGCAAATTGTTTTGTAGAATCTAAGTCCTTGTGTTGCCCGTAAGCGGCTTTAGTGTATTATTGCCAGTAGCTGTGTTGCATGGGGTATTCTTATATCCACCAGTTACAATTGTGTGCCTGTTCTTCTCACTTCGTTGTCACATCTTTGTTTGCTGTTTTGAAACTATCACAACAAATTATCACATGTACTACTTCTGTTTATTTTGATTTTTATGTAGGAAAAAGCACTTTTTTGCTATACATGTAATTGCAATTGTAATTCTCCTTCCATCACTAATCAACACATGCACCACAGGCAACAGTAACTCAGGAACAATAACATAAGCCTCTCCTTTTCACACACAGCTGTGAAAAAGAGATTGCTTATGCATTGTGTACACCCTGAAGGTTGGTACAATTGGACTGTTTTTCTAAAGCTCCTGTGCAGTCACATTTATGGGGAACACTTACATCTGGTACATTGCAGATTAGTGGTCTTGACTAGATTGTGGTAAAGTGGCATGAGCAAACAGTTAAGCTCTTTGAAATATTGAACTTTTAAGTAAAAATGAGTACTTAGGATTCTACATACTACGTAGTAAGAAGCCAGTGCACCATTGTAGTCATTGAGGTGAACTCGTTTTGTGGGTTTAGGTGCTTTTTACTCCTTATGGGCAATGTAGTATATTCATAGTTGAAGTAAGGAAGGAATGAGTATATAACTCCTGTGTTTTTTATATATGTCTTCAACATCTGTCTCTAATAATGACTAGAAATACTAAATTTGGTGTACTTTTTAGATATGTAGGTAGGGATTCTTTATATTGCATGTATTCTTTCTTAAGCTCTGTGGATAAAAGACATGATCTATAGAGTTGTACCAGTTACTTATATGTGTGATTTTACAAGCAGTGTAAATAAATCAGGTTAGCCCATAGTTTTTGTGAACACACTTGATTTGATAGACCCTCTTGATTGTTAGCTTAAGTTGATTTAGAATATGCATAAAGCCAAATCCAATGCAGCATAGCTTAAAGAAGATTGTCTGTGTAGGGATTTCATCTTGGTTTAAGTCTGTTTTAACTTTAAATATGTGTAATTTCTGTCTCTGACTAGGCCAGAGTGTGAATGTTAGGAAAACAGGATTATTTTTTGTTGTTTATTTATTTGCTTTACCTGTAAAGAAGATTTTTCTTTCTTCCGTCTCTCTCTCCTTCCATCCCTTCATCCCTCTTCCTCCTGTCCAGGGGTAGACAATGGTCTAAATGTCTTTAACTTGCATGTATATTGCTCTGAAAATAAAAGGATAATAAATAAGGTACAGGCTAAACCCAAAGAAAGTCCATTGATGCATGTTCCAGGCTCCAAAATGCAGTCATTACCAATATTAGCACACAGTTTGTAACTTATGAAATCTGTTTTATGTCAGGAAAAACTGAAGTTACTTGGGAAGTCACTATTTCTGGTGGTGCCTAATTCCAAATCCTGTTAAAGTTGGTGGAAAGACTGTGTCAGCCACTACCTTCTGTTAGATGCTGTCTTTTATAAACTTTTCATCTCATCACAAGCAGGGATTGTTTTGACTTATATTTAAGCTATTAAACACTGTGCAGCTTTCAAGCTGGACACTAACACACAAACAAATACAGGGTTTAGGACTTAAATTTAAACATCTCCTTTTTAAAATTGATGACGTTTTCTATTTTCATAAAGTTCAGAATGCCTAAAGTCAGAGTTATTTTTTGGAGACTGTTGATGCAGAATGTGTGACATTGTTACTGTCATGTTTTTACTTTTTGATTAGTAAAGAATAGAATGTGCGTGTTTTATTACTTTGCAATTCTAATGAAATATGTTTCAGAGCCATGGGCTGTATCCTCTCCATGATTAATGATGTATAAATTTGAGTTGTTTGTGCATATAAAAAAAAGTATCTCTATATTGTTACAATCCCATACTAGATTAGTAAAATATAATAAACAATAAGTTGTGATTATTCAGTGTGTGCTCAATGCTTTATGCGTATATTTCCCTTTAATTTCCCAACAGTCCCTGGAAAGATGATTTTTTTTTTTCTATTAATGATTTATCTTTATACTAAGTGCATTACAGAATAATTGTTCTCTAACTTTATAGAAACTGGTTTTAGTAATAGTTTTATCTGACTTCTTTATTAAGCCTTTTTCCCCACTTTTTATTCTATCACAAAGAATATTAGATTATATTCTACCATGTAGATATGATATGGGTTGAAAGCTGCATTTATAATTTTATGAGTTAGAAAATCTCATTTTAAAAATTCTTTATTATTAAAATAGTCCAAAATTTAAGTTCAGTTTGAGTTCTGAACCAGTAGGTGAGAAAATATTCAAACTTTTAAGCCCTCATAACTCATTGTCTTAAGAAATCCTATATCAGCTACCAGCTAAACTCGTACCAACATTGAGGAGTTACAAACAAGAAGAAAAAGAGATAGCTGAAATAAGTTCCCTAAGTATTCTTTGAAGTGTTTATTAATGCTGATGGCCAGATGAAAACAATTCCACAGCTCTGCTAGCTAGGATGTCCCATTTTGGTCTTCTCACGTGGGTCATTTTCCCTATGAAGTGTGCAATACCTGTGTTATGCTGCAGTCATTTCTTACTACGTTCCATGTTATTGCAGGCTACAGAAGCAGATATTATATTGCTATTCATGTTCTGTGTTAAGGAAAAGATGGGATTTGATCACTTTTTCTCCCCCGTAAGCAAACAGAAAAACATACTAGTGTAAAAACAGTAGTTAACGCTTACCTGAGGAGGAGAGTGATCCATGCTTGTATATATATATTTTTATTTAAGCTGCTACTGAAAACTTGCAAGAGAAAGATGTAGTAACATGAAAAATTATTCAGCTGTGCAACACCAGTGCTTTCAGATTCTGCATCATGCAGCTGCATAGAAGTGGAATATCTTCAATGAAAATAGGCAGATCATATTACAGATAGATACATTTTTATATATATAAACATAAATATATACATATAAATCTAGTATAGTTGTCAGATTTTTAGGTTGATGATTTTTAATCTTGCCTATTAAGTGCTAGATGTCTTACTTTCTATGGAATTGTATTGACAGGTTGTTTGACGTTTTCTTCACACATTAGTCAGATTAATCTTTGTATCTTTATTATTTGGATTTTGCAGAAATTCAGAGTAAATTAGTATGTGGCATGTCCAAATGAACTGCTACTTGTTTGCAAGCTAGGCAATTTAAACTACTTTGGCATTTTCATATTAAATTCTTGTTTGCTGGAGTATAGGGATACCCCATCCCTTTGGCATTTATGTACAGACTTTGGAAAGGTACAGTTAGTTGACTGTGTATAAACTGTTGTGGAAGCTTTACAATTTTATGTCTTTTATTCTGGATCAGTTTGTACATGATCTTGTAATTGATACGAGCAATTTTTTGGGGGACTTTTTAGTTGACATGGTACATCCTTCAACGTAAGACTTTATGACATAAGTTGTTACCTTCCCAGCTAACTGGAATGGTCATATGCAGCTAGTGATAAGGAGGAAACATTTAGAAAGTGAAAGAGATAGCCGTATCATTCAAAAAACCTTTGGTAGTCAACATTTTCTCTGAGTGCCTGGGTAGCTGTGCATGTCTGCCATGTAGGAAGTGTGCTCTGGATCATTGAAGTATGTGGAATTGATGCAAACTCAGTGGCATCCTTACTCTGCTATATCAGCTATTTAATAAAGGTTTCTTATTAGCTTTGCCTTTTTAGGAAAACAAGCCCTCATGATTTTTGTTTTCCTTATTCTTTGTAAAGTGAAAGCAACTGTTCTAAACCCTGTGCAGCGGTATCTGACCAGCCAGTTGGCAGGAACCTAACTTGGGACAAGCAACCACATGTGATGCTTCTTGCCTTTTCCAATTAGCAGAATAGATTTGGTAGAGGAAAGCTAAATTTACTGTTCTGGAATGGTTGCAGTAAGAAACAAATGCAGTTTTGTCACCTTGACAGTCCCTTTGGCTAAACAGGAAATATCTGGTCATCAGAGACTTTTATTTTTTAAACTTCAATTGTTGTCTGCCATGTCCAAATACAGTATTATTTTTTTTCTTTGTAAAAATTGATAGCTACATTGGGACATCATTAATTTCAAACAAGGTGCATTCACACTACGTCATTGTTAAAATTGTCACTTAGAGAGTACAGCCCTTCTGACATAGGTACTACCTCTGTAAAGTAATCTTTCTGTTCTTCAGTTTTAGGAGTGCTGAGATATAGCAGGTTTCTTACTGTAAAATACTTAAATCTGATAGATCAGGGCTCTTGTTTCCTTTTAATTGCAATTAGTAATTCTATACTTCAAAGCCAAATATGGTTAAAATAATGATGTATATGTATTTCTTTAGGTTTTGGATGGATAAAAAGATTGCTAAATCTAAACCACCACCTTTTGTTATGCTAAAAACAGTGTCTTGACTCTGCACTGGTGTTAGGGGGTTCTGGCAAACGTGCATGCTTACTGACTAGACTGAGGGTTGCCCAGTGGAAATGACAGTCAGGCTCAAGTGTGAGAAGTTGAAGCAGTGCGGTTGGTGGCTAAAAGCACTGCAAATAATTTAAAATGTAAGAAAACAGCAGCGTTAGTTGTACTACGGGGTGCAGTTTTTAAAAGATGTTTTTAAAGGACCAAAGTCAAATGCCACATAAAGTCATTTAGGGGCTTTTGCATAATTAACTTACATGGCCCGTTTTATGAAGAGAATTATTTACTCTTTTCAAGCAAGCTTCCAGTTACATTTTCACAAGGGACTTTGTCAGCTAAATGAAACAAATATATTATTATTTTCCAGTGAGAGAGATCTGTCAGGGATGATGAGATTAATGATCTTTAATTGTTAAGCTTGTCTTTAGAACTTTTCTTGACTGAGTCCACTACATCTTGTCATTTCCTGCATCCTGGTTAACAGACAATTTCGGGGCCTTTACTGTGTTTTTGGAAATCAGGTGCATGGATGTTTTCTCTTTGTTCTTCCACATTTAATCAGACATTTCTTCTCTGTAAGTATTTGTTCAAAATCCAAGCAGTATTATGCAATCTCTGTAATCAGCCTGTAATACTTTTCTTCCTTTTCTTACATACTGAAAACATACACTTGTGCTGTTAAACATTCTTCCATAATACATAAGCAGGGAAAGGCAGAATTAAAGTTGCATTAGTGATGAAATTTGGGCATTGTCAGGGACAAAGACAGCAGAGAGATTGTTGGAAAAAAGTAGGGACTCTAAGTTAGCTTCCCTTTGTATTGCTTGCACAGAAGTATTGCCTGTCTTGCTGTTGAATCACGATAATTTCTGTAGATTATTTGAACGTTTCAGAAATGAGGTCTTGTACTGTCAGAAAACACACTGCCTGTAAGAGTGCTGTCTTTTTCTTCTCCCTATTGCCTAGACAAAAGTTCTTCAGCATTTAGATAGAAATGTCTGATTTATCAGCCTACACATATGTATGTATGTATGTATAAAAAATAAAAAGTACTAAATACGTCTTGTTAAACTGTACTGAATGTTCATGATAAGAAGCCTATGAACCTACAGCCTATAACACCAAAGCACACCAATGCTAGTGACGTAAGCTGTCAGGCTGATGTATTAATAGAGTAATGAGGGAATAATGAATATAGATGTATCTCCAACACCTTCTACAAAGATCCTGGGAATTCTGCTAAGGGCAGAACTACTTGGTGCTTTCTGGCAACAGATAAATTTAGCATAGAAGTCTGTTTTTCCATTTTCCTTGCATGGTACTGTTTTTCAAGTTTAGGTACATCTCAGCTTTGCCAGTACCATGTGGAACTTCAAGAACTAAATTTTGCAAAGCAGAGACATTAAGTTTCTTCAAAGACTACAAATAATATTTTACAATGAACATTTTTAAGCAGTGTTTATGTGTTCTTGCCCTATCTTTTGAACTCTTTCCTAAAGTGTACAGTTCTGGAATTTCAGTAAGTCAGATGTGGAGCTAAGTGGACCTTTATTGTGGCTCAGCATGATCTTTGTGATGAATTACTTCCCTCTTTTGCTGCATGAGGCATAATATGAATATATATATAAAAGTTTAACCTATCCTAATGTTTTTGCATATTTTTTTCTAATTTGTAAAGAATTCAGAATGTGTCTTCTGATAAGTATTGCTGTATTTGCTTTTTTTCAACACAGTCACATGAGAAAAAACATGTCATCTTCCAAATTTTCTTAAAGCTCAAATATTTCAGTGTAAGAACTACTTTAAGAAATTGATTTGTATCCATACTTTGCAATATTGGAAGCCAGCTCCATACTAAAAACAGGCTGCAGAGGCTTTGGTGTGTTTGTCATCTGAGGTTTATATAAAGGTTAAAAGCACTGATGGTACAATATAATTCTCTTGATATTCGTGCAATGGAGTCCATATCCTGTGTGCTTCTCTGAGTTAGCCCAGTCATGGCCCTTCAGGTTGCATCCTTTCTGAACTAACTACAGGTAAACACTGTTTATGAGGATGTTCTGGTAGTTTTGAGCACAATTCACACAATGTGAGATTTATTTTTTTTAAACACCTTCTGGTCAATCAGCTGGGTTTTGTGCTACAGTAAACCAAATAAAAGATCACTAAATGGAAGATAAAATTTTAAGCATGAGTTTCTCCCATGCTTTTGCAAGCTAAAGGGTTTGCTGCATGTTGAAACTATTTTAGTTTCTAGTCACTAGTGTATCTTTGGTTTTTGACTGACTATTAATTTGAAATATATCTCAAACCTCATTCTTGACAACTCTGACACTGTTCACTTTTTTGTTATGTGAACAGACCTTGGATTGGTGAGGGGAGTTGCTTTTATCCTTTTTGCTCCTGAATGTGGGTTGTAAATCAGAGAGACTTTACTTAGCACCAACAGATATCGCTTCCTGCAATTTTCATCCATCCTGTAAGTGACTGAATTGGGAAACAGGAATGATAAAGACATACTTCTGGGAAGTGAATGGACAAAGTAAGATAAATAGCTCACTGACTCTGTATAGTCAAATATTCCATTTCCTTGGTTAATTAAGACTACAGGTTTCTTTGTGTAAACTGTAAGTTTACAATTTTCTTCCTGTAAAGGAATTCCAGTAAATCATTCTGACTAGTTTGAATGTTCACAGAATGTAAGTAATGCTAGTACTTTTTGCTTTACTCTTCTTTTGGCAGCATTATCCCCAGACATATGTAATGGTTTTTGCTCTCTCGCACAGCCTAGATCAAACACCTGCTCCCAGGTTTACTCTCACCTCCCAGGGCTGTCAGTTGACACATAAATATACAGACCCATGAAAAAAGCATATTTTGCCTTTACTGCAGGCAAATGTTCCTGAATCATGCTGTAGGAACAAAATGAAGAATTTATGTCAGAGTAGTATTTCACATGTAAAAGTTGGATAAAGTTTCTGCCAAGCTTGGTTCTCATGACTATAAACAATTTTTGAGTAGTAGAAAATTAAAATCAGTGTTTGCATTATGACGTATCAAATGCCCCATCATTTATGACAGCATCTTCCTACATTTTCTATATGGGTTTTTTACAAAAGTATACATAATGTGCGTGTGCTTGTGCACTCTACTCTGGTGTTACAGAGTACAATTTTTATCCTCTTGAAGACTCATGAACAGAAAATACAATTTAGTTTTGCTTTACCTGGAACACTTTTCTATGTTGAAAGTTGTCTTTCTTCCCAAGTTCCTTTCTTTTTTGAGGGGAAGAAAATGGAGCTGCTTCTGCTGTTCCATTTTCCTTGTAAGGATTATTAGGCTATTTAGCTTAAGATTTGGATAAGAAAAAAATGCCTGGCACTACTTTGACTCAGTGTCTTTAAAACTTACTTATTTTGGTTACTGTAATAAGCAACCCTACTGTCCCTTTTAAAGAACCCTGATAAAAAGCATCCAAAGTTTGCTTAGCAGTCTTTGTCTGATTTTATTCTTAATTTGGCTTTCCAGTCTTTAACAATCTTCCATGACTCTGGAGAAAAACATTTGAAAAGGCAATAGTTAACCCCATGGACTCGGAGGAAGGCTTCCCTGACTGCAGCAGCTCCTGGACTAGCCCCCTGATATCTGTCCACACCAGCAACAGTATGCATTAGGAGATTGTGGTTGGTTCTGCTTATTTCTCCAAAGAGTCGTCCTGCTGCAGTCTTACAACATGTAATCCTTGGGAAGGAGTCGGTTTCCTCAGTGGGTTATTCCTTCATATGTATTCAGCTCTATTAGAAATGAGATTCTCTGCTTGGTTTTATTTTCCAGATAAAATTCCCTGGGAAAATGGGAAAAAAAGTCTTATTGTTTGTTTGGATGTTTATTTTAGACTGCCATGAGCCTGCTCTCTTAATTCCTTTTATCTGTATGCAGAGGAGTGTAGGAGTCTCTTGCTGGCCCTACCTGTGAATGCTGAAAGCTGCTGATGAGCAATGGCTGACTTATGGGATGCGTATTACTCAGGAGGCAGTGGTTTGCTAGAGGACTAACTAGAGTCCTCTGGCAATGGGTTAACCTAAGGTCAGCAACTCTAGAGGGAAAGAGCCCTTTAAACTGGTAAACACAGAGAGAAAGTTTATGCTATAGTTCATGTTGTCTTTCTAAATTACCTTTTCTTTATTGCATTGAGACTCAAGTGTGCATGCGTATATGTACCTTAGATTTGGAGCTCTGTGAGGGCTCCTGATGGTATCTTTAGAACTGCTGACAATTAAAAATGATGAGTACTAGGAAATTTTGTTCTAGCAAGAAGGTGTATTTTGCAGAAGCTCTGCTTATATGCAGATGGTACAAGCATTTCGCCTGTTCTAGTAACTTGATAAGTAAGCAACTGTTACAGAGAATTTCTTGCTGATGCCTAGCTATAATGCAAAAGAAATCAGAAGTAATTCCTTTGGCAAAACTGATTCTATAGCAGAGTTTTATTATGCTACCTCTTCCTATATTCGAAATGGGTGAGTACTAAAAACATAAATAAATAATGAAGGAGTAATCAAAAGTCTTATATTGCCATAAAATAGAATTCAGAATATTGTATAATACTGAAAAGAGCAGATACTATAATTGTGAGTCAAGGCCAGTATCTTCAAAAATGCATACAATACCAGCATAAACTATTAGCTGGATAAATTTGATCTCTCTTGATTTCTTACTGTCCTTGTTTTCATATTGCCAGATGAGACTGTGGCAATTATAGTTGGAGGATAGAAATTAAACATTGGTACATAAAATAGGATGCTGCGTGCTTTCCTGATTCTTGGTGCCTTTGGTATATATGTATGTTACAAGCAAGAAGAATGACTTTCATGAAGTTATTAATAGTAAACAAAACACTTCTGAGATTGTTCTTAGCATGTGAAAACAAAAGCATGATTCTGCTTCTGATCTGCCATATTAGAAGATACTGAGAGTCTTCTAGGAAGTGCCATTGGATTTTTGGTAATTTAGGGTGTTGGTTCCTGTTAATTCAAGAGCTTGATTGCTTCTCCTTGGCTAGGAAGGAGTAGGAAGTTGCTCTCTGACCATATAATCTATAGCATCTAAGACCGTTGCTCCACTAAGAAACATAGTGGACTCTTTCTTTTTAACAGAGTAAACTTTAAAAGTCTTTTGGAGTAGGTTATATTGACAGAAGGTCTCTTTGGGATTTTGATTAGTTTTGGCACCAGATAAGAAAATGCTCACTGTTGAGAAAGAATTACTAAAGAAATAGTCAAATTCTACCAGATATACTTAAAAGCAGCATAACCTCTCTATGCAGAAAGCTCAAGGCCAAGAGGCAATTTTGGTCTGAGTAAAGGTGAAAAGCAGCACACCAGTTTCTAGGCTTTGTAGGGCCTTAAGTCACTTCTGTCATATCTGATGGGCTATTCGAACATAGCAAAACTGCTAGAAAATGCAACATTTGAGTATAAATAAGAGCAAAGCATTTTTTCTGGAAGGAGTCATAAATTCTGGATTTTTTACAGTCCACTAATTTTACTACTCTTTCAAGAACATTGCAAACCCAGTCTTTTTCCTTCCCTCTTTAAAAAATGATCCTGAGCAGAAAAGTGTGTGTAGGAGCTGAATATGTATTTTAAATAAAATCTTCAGTTCATATAATAGATACAGGATCAGTGTATTTTTTTTAAATTAGAAATGGCAGTCATGTAAGTCACTCATATTTAGGTAACCTTTATCATTGGCAAATTTGGTATGATGATACTGTAAATTTTCAGAGTACATTTTTCAGTCGTACAGTCTTCTTTAAGACTCTAGAAACCTTGACTGTAAACTAACCAGGACTGAAAAGACTTTCCCAGTGCCATCGGAAAAGAGTTGTTTGCCATATTTTGAAAAAGTTTTATACCTTGTCAGCTTAAAAACAAACCCATACCAAACTGATTGAAATGAAACCTGTGTAAAGAATGTATCTAGGTACAGGCCAAGTGATAATAGTGATTTCAACATTGCAAGATTTTAGAAGTGGCTCACTGTGTTAGTATTACCATTCCAGATATGAGTTTAGACTGTGAGTTTAATGAAACTTAATAAAGTGTAACTGAGTGGTTACTTATTTTCTTTTCATCTGGATTGCTGATAGGTATTCCTAGTAATGAATCTTCTTTGCCTAAGGTTATTAATGTATACTGCTAGAAGATGTTTTATGCAAATTTTCAGAGACAATTCTGAGAAGGTTTTTTATTGCTTTTAAAACATATTGAAATTTATTTAGATTTTATTTCTACTCTTAGTTTTTTCTTCAATTTCTTAATGGTTGTTGACAGAATTTATAGAGTTCTGGAGTTTCAACACCCTGCAAAGTTTCACCTCCCCCACATAAAAGATTGTGTAAGTTGCCAGAATACTTCACAGTATTTGATAAACATTTGTACAAAAGTCATGTCTGGTATCTCTCTATTGTTTTAAATTATATCCTAGAAACTTCCCTTTTTAAAAGTTAAATTAAATAATAGAGTGAATACACAGCGTGATTTTGACAGAGACTGTAAAATGCAGTAGTAGCCTTTGACTTTGTCAAGATAAAAGGTGCAAAGATGTGAATTTATCATGAGCTGGAAGTGTTCGTTTTATACTCACACTCGGGTTTGTTTGTCTTTCCTCTTGACCTGTATGTTTACTTTGTGTTCAAATCCCATCATTTGTTCTTGAATTATGGTTCAAAGGTATATCTTCTCTGAGTCTGTAGAGTAAACCCTTTTTTTCCAAAGAAAAGTTTTTTAGTTTCTTAATATAGTCTTTCTTTTGAGTTCTACATTGCTGTACATATTCAGTTTAGAACTTTAATCACTTCTGTTGTCTAAATTATGTTTTTCCATGGACCTCTTCATTTTTATTTTTTTTTCCTGGTTCATCAACCTTTACTACAGGACAGCATAGTTCTTGTTCATTCCTTACTTGTTCGTTTTTTTTAATCGTTGATATTGTGTATGGTTTGTTTAGCAGCACTTTGGTACCTATGTACATCATATTCCTTCTTTTATACTGGGATATCATCTCCAAATGAACTTCAGGTTCTAGCTCTTGCCTGTACAAATGGAGCTTAAAAATCTGTTTCTTGCAAAACGTTAAGAAGGCTGAGGTTTTATAATTGTGTAATAGTCATAATAATGAGGTAATGTTTATGAGATGCTGACTGAAATAACAGACAAACAAATAGAGCCATAGAATTAAAAAATTTCAATTTTTCTTTGGAAAAAATGCTGATTCATAAATTTCATATGTTATAGATTTTATTTGCTTGCTCAAGCGAAAACATAGATGGTGTGAAAAAGAGAACTAGAAAACACCCTGTTTGTCTCATTAGGAGACTTGTGAAAGGGTAAACTGAAAGCATCCTCCATACTCGGTGTTAATGATTTACAAAGTAGAGGGTTGACTGTTTCCAGATTTTTGTAAATTTGTTCCTCTCCTGCAGTTCCTAAGTACTCTCATTGCTGAATTTTCCTACTGGGAAAAGAGTTGTGCCACTCAGTTGTAGAATCTGAAATAGGAAAGGTAATTAACCTAATCCTCAATATAAATTCATAATCTCTTTCACTTTATTTAGTAGCTTCTGGATTTATCGGGAGAAAAATTATGTGATACCAGATACAGAAAGTTTAAAACATGCTGGTTTTTTCTTTTCTTTTTAACTCAAGCTTGTAGTTGTATGTACTCGTAAAATTGTGGAGCAGTCCTAAGAAAAATTGCTAGAAGTGCAGTTAAATGGAGATTAACATAAACATCTAAAATATACATCATCCTCAAAATTGCCTACTCTTGAAACATCTTCAACTCCTGGTGTTTCCACTGCCAAAATATGGAGGAGGCAAGTACTAATGTTCAAAGATTCCTTTTCAATATCCATGCTTCAAGACTACAATCAGCTAGAAACACTTTGCAGAGAAACTACCTTTCCACTGTAGAAATATCTTCAAAGATTCGGTCTCTCAGCTTCAGTTTGTGTCTTGGGTCTTTTCAGATGACATAAACACGATGCCCTTTGCTCAGCACTTGCTAAATCAAACACAAGTTTTTCAATTCACAGAGAAATCCCCTTTCATTTAGGATCAAAACCTGGCGCATTTTTTCTTTCCATTGTTTGATGTGTTAATTGAAACTGAGTGATGCAAAAACCAATGCAGTAAATCTAGTGAGTATATGCCTAAGATAATTACAGTAAATATTAGCTTCATCCGCTAAAATAATGTTAGAAGCTCTTATTCACAGTATCTGAACTTTGACACTGCTGTTCTGACTTTCTAGTTCTAGTAGTGTTAGCATTCTGCATTACCACATACAGAGCTTATTTTTGATCCTTTGAGTTGAAGGATTGCAGAGGCAATCCTTCTTTCACCCCAGTAAGTGAGGGAAGCATCTCATGTCACTAGAATCCATGCAACTGGATCACAGGTCTCCTGAAGTACCTAATCTTCTTCGTAGAAGAGTTGAACATGGATCCTTTAAAAGACTGGTGGGGCAGATGTAGTTTGCTAAAGATGTGGGGAGAAAACACACAGAGACGTTTACCTTCAGACCCACTTGTAATATTTTTTGGAGAGGGAGGGATAGTTTCATAAAGATAAATCAGTTCTTACCTATTAGGTTGGGACACCTGTGTAATGGGACACTGACGCAGATAATGGTGTAGATGAAAGGCTGGCAAGCAAGTATCTCCCCCACCCCTTCTTTTTGTCACTGTGTTCTTTCAGGTTGAGTCATTTCTTTCAGTGTTGCATTATCCTTCAGCAGTTTTTTGTGACTTCTTCAATTCTCTTGAATTGCTTGGAGGTCCCTTCTTGCTCCTTAGAATTTCTTACTTGACCCTTTTATGCTTGTTCCAACTGATCATCTTCACTTGTTCTTGTGGAAAGTAGCAAACATGCAGTCTTGGCAAAGAATTGTACTCTTCAAGAAGACCACATTGCACCTTTTTCTCCTTTCTATTGAGCTGCACTCTTGCAACAAAATATGCAGGCTACAGTACTTTTGTGGTGAATTTTGGAGAACAGAACTAGATTAGGGGATTTTTTTGTTATGTATTTGCAGGTTGGTTTTGTTTTCTTTACAAGATCTAGCTACAGTAGCATGTCAAAAATGTTCAAACATGTTGGAAAACATTTTACTTCTGAATTGGGAACAAATGGAGAAGAAGGAAGAGCTACTTGCTTTTCCCATTGCAATTTTGCCCTATTTTTTACCTTGAAATGAAAAAGACTTATGGGTGACAGTAAAACCACACTTGACTGCATACAGTCATGATAAAAAGCCACAGTTACTTGTACATTCTTTTTTAATCTTTTGATTTTGTATAATGCATATAATATGTATCAAGACCATGCAGATAGTCATAAAATCATAGAATGGTTTGGGTTGGATGGGACCTTAAAAATCATTGACTTCCAACCCCCCTGCTATGGACAGAGACACCTCCCACTAGATCAGGTTACTCAAAGCCCCATCCATCCTGGCCTTGAATCATATATTTTTATTTTTCTCTGTTGCGACTATATTTGTTGTAAAAATTCTATAGAAAATGAAGATTGATGGTTTTGTTGTATTACGTTTGTTTTTCAGAAAAAAAAAATAATTGAATAGAAATCAGTATAGAATCTGTTCCTAAATAAGTTAAATACTTAAAAATTTCCTCAGTGCTAACTGTGTTGGCCTTGAGTGGCCCAGTCTGTGCATTAACAAGTTTGTGAACCTAAGATTATCAGTATTCAGAGATTAGGAGAAATGAAAGAAACCAAGAAACCAACTATGTGTTAACATATGCTGCTACAAAGAGCATAAATCTTGGGAAATGAGAACATCCTGTTTGCAAGAAGGAATCTAATCTTAGATGAGACAATGAATGAGATGAGACCTGCTGTTTAGCTGATGTGACAATGGCCTCTTGCACTAAGAATGCTCCTGCAGTAAAGGGACTCTTTTTGAGGATAAGAGGAAGTGGGTCTTGGTAGTGGGAGGTCATAAAAGTTAAGGAAAGCTGGTTTTTGCTGTCAACAGGACTTCACTGGCCTATTCAGTAACAGAATGAGGAAATAATGAACAAGTACTTCTGTGCTAGCAGCCCAAAAACTAAGATATTGAGCTAGGCTACGTGGCATCAGATGACAATCCTGACACACTGGGCATCTCGATGACCTGGAGGAGGGGGAGTTATCTGTAAGGTCCAGTGTTGCCCAGGAACTACCTTTGCAAGAATGACAGACTAGGATGACCTGGTGAGAGAGCTGTGCTGTGTGAAACACATTATTTAAGGCTAGTGTTGGACAGCTCTTACAGAAAAAGGGACCACCATGTAATGCTTTTGCACAGAAGTCCTATATTTCAATAATAAAGAAGTAGCAGTGAGATTGTACTGCTGATCCTTTCATCAAGATGTTGACAGTGATGCAGAAATGTGAAGTGAGATTTGATGAGTTGTGAAGGAGAGACTGTAATCATGAAAGGTTTCAACTATCCACATGGACCCTGCATCACTATCTTGCCAAGGCAAGATGGGGAGTTACAAATTTTGCATGGAATAAGTAACTTTTCTAGAACAATCGGTCTGAGAAATCAAAAGGAAAAATACTGTTCTGGTTTTTACAGAACTTAGTTCAGAAAGCATTAGAAACAAAGCCTCTCTGTAATAGTTACCTCAGTGCAATGTGAAGCACAGAATTCTGTAGCTTGGAAGGAGCCTCTGGAAGCTGTCTCGTCCAAGTTGCTGCTCAGAGCAGTGGTAGTTTTGACAAAGGATCGAGGAGTTGGAGCCCAAGGATGCAGATGTCAGAACCTTTCTGGGCAACTCTTTCAGGGTCTGACCAGCCTGATGAGCAATTTCTTTTTATATCTAGTTGGAATTTGAGGTATTCTAACTTGTGTCCATTGGCTTTCATACTGTCTACTGTGCTTCTCTAGGAAAAGTCAAACTCCATCTTTTCAACACCCTTGCATTAAGTAGACAGAAGTAAAGTCTTCCCTTCTCCTAGGGCTGAATAATCCCACATCTTTCACCCTGTCGTCATAAATCATGTGCCCAACCCCTGACCATTGTGGTACCCCTTGCTAGATTAAATCTAGTAGGTCAGTGTCTTTCCTGGAGAAGCCCCAAACTACATGCAGCACACATGCAGTCTCAGAAGTGCTGAATAGCATTAATTTTTAGACCAACGGACTATACTGTTGCTTATACAGCTAGTAAGTTGTTAGCCTTTCAGACAAAGGCATGTCACTACCTAACATTCCACTTGTTGCTCAGGACTCCACTTTTTCTGCAAAGCTGCTCTCTAGCAGCTAGAGTTGGTCTTCTAGAATGTCCTGTTGTGAGATGTTATTCTGGCAGGACTTTGCCTCTGGTGAACTTCATGAAGTTCCCATCAGCCCATTTTTTCTGCTTATGAGGTGTCTCTGAAGAGCACTCCAGCCCTCTAGGGAGTGCATGGGTTTCTCCCCTCAATTTAATATCATCTGTGAACTTGCTGAGAGCCACTCTAACCCATCTTTAATGTTGTTAATAAAGACATTAAGCAGTGCTGGCTCTAGTATGGATCCCTGAGGGACACTTTTAATAGCTAGCTGCCAGTTCGACTCCACAGATCATCACCCTTTGAGTCTAACAGTCCAGCCAAGTTCCCAGCCACCTTATCTACTTTTCAGTTCAGATCTCAACTATTTGGCAGTAAGGAGGTGGGAGATTGTCTCAAATGCCTTGAAAACCTCAAGTTATATGCCATTGCCTGCTCTTTTATTCATACAGGCTGTCATTTCATACAGTCATTGCCATCTTGCAGAGGCAATCAGGCCGGTAAAGCAAAATTTTTCCTTGGTAAGTCCATGCTAACTGTTTCCAATTACCTTCTTGTCAATTAGTTGACTCAACATGATTTCCAGGATGATTTGCTCTGTAACTTTTCTAGGAAAAGAGGTGAGGTCTGTATTCCCCCACATGTCATCCACTATGAAGATGGGTTCATGTGATATTTGCCTCTTTTTTCTTTTTCTTTTTTTTTTTTTTCAATTGTATTTAAATATTAGCAGGAGAGAGTGGACCAAATGAATTGGCCTTGGGGTATTGACTCTCCAGAAATGGAACTATGTAAAAATGAAACAACTACCCAAAAAGCGTCCATATACACACCCCCCAGACACTAGAACAAGCATTACAGAAAGCCTGTGGACAGTTGGAGACTGTTAAGAAAGGTAGTGTAGCTAAAACTCAGTTGAAGTAGGTGCTACAATTTAAAAAATGAAATTGAAAAAAAGTCAAGTCAACCCTCACCACAAAAAAGTCTTAAGCTCTCTGTAAAGACTCAGTGGGGAAATTTTTGTGGCCCTCACAGAGAAAAGATCAGCATTTAAAACTTAAGCTTGCATTGGTGATAACAAGTAGGCCAATTAACAATGCAAAGACAAATGCAGGTGGAAAGTTGAGAAGGTTTAAAAGCTCTTGAAGAGTGGTTTTCAAAGATGCTTAAGCTGCAACAGTAATATTTTGCTTAAATAAAGTGCAAAAGAAGCCAATTAGGAAATTTGTAGGTTAGCTTAATGATAACAGTGTAAAAGGATGCATGAGGTTTACAAGGCCATAAAAGAACAGCTTAGTGAATCTTTGCATCAGTCTTCCCTACTGAAGATGCTAAGAGATGCCATCAACTCACGTACTCTTTATAGCCGATAGATCAAAGGTTTTAGATGTGTTTGAAGTAACTGTAAAGCAATTATGAGGTCAAGTAGATAAGTTTTCTGGTAATATTTTGTTGTTAATATCTTCAGAGCCCGAGGGGTGTGAAGAAACTGAAATATGAAATTACTGAACTGTGACCTCATTGTAAACAGCCACTGTGCCGGTTGACTGGCAGGTTGCCACTGTAACTCTCATCTGCAAGATGGGCTCTGGAGGGAGCTGCAGACCAGTGAGCCTGACTGCTTCCACACTTGGGAAGATGACAGTCTGTCTTTAGGAAAAAGAGGGAAAAAAAAAAAAAAGAAAAAAAACCCAAACAGAACGGTGAGGGAGAGAGCTTGCTGAACACAGATCAACACAGTTTTGTTGGGGAAGTGTTGGTGTGGCTCCTGTAGATGGAAATCCTGCTTCATTAACCTGCTGGAATTGCAGAAGGGTGACAGTAACCATGTGGATAAATCTGACCTGTGTTTTCCAGTTCCCTTTGACAAGACTCCACATGAAAGGTTATAAAGAACTTCCACTCCTGCGGGATTGAAGGAAAGGTCCTTTTAGCAACAGGGAGCCAGTTAAAGCAGAGGAAACAAAAGGTAGTGCTTATGTGCTGCTTTCAGGATGGAAAGTTGGAATCAGACTGCTGACACTATCAGGCTTGTGCTCTCTCCTGAGTAGCATCTGCTTTTGCCCCTGCTGGAGACAGAGCACTGGTGATGGATGGACCCAGGTCTGCTCTAACCCAGTTGGGCATTTCTAGCATTCATGCAAGCCAGTCATTGACTTGTATGGGATGGATCGGGTATTACACATTGTAATTTCTTGTCTAGGCTTGCCTGAAATATTTCCAGCTTAGTTATATCACAACTTCATTTGGAGCATATTTCACAGGCAGAAGAACTTATTTGGAAGCGTTTCAGATATTCAGACTATAAGCCTACCCTTCTATTTATTTCATATCATTCATTTACTTCTGCATGTCTTTCATCACCCTAAAAAAGTTTTTATGTAAAAGTTAACTCTTTTTAAGAATCTTGTACAATTATCATTGTATGCTTGTCACTTAGTGTGTAAGGAAGCAGTATGAATGTGTGTATATATATATATGTGCGCGTAAATGTGTGTTCATTCAAATAATGTTTTTCAAGTTGAAAAATGACATGTTTGGAAGATAGAAGTTCAAGCAGGAAGGATTCTAAAATATCCTTAATTCACTCCCTTGTATTCATGTAATGTTGAATGCAGTCTTTGGCTGCGTAAACAGATAATGTTTTTTCAAGGAAGCATTTTGCCATTCAGTGCAAAAAGTGAACGTGCTATGAGGAGTTAGGCCAGCGTGGAGGTAAAGGCCAGTGTAGTCTGTGTTACAGAAATTGATGATGACTGACGCATGGAGAATTAAAGAGCGAAGAAAGTGAACCTTGGGAAGGCAGCTGAGCGATCCTGAAAATAGTTGGAGTCTTACATGTCATGCAAAGCAAGTTACTTTAACATTTCATGTTTCTTATTTCCTTTGTACTTCATGTGAGACTGCGGGATGTCAATTGCAATGTGTAGAGTTACAGCTGAGTCAGAGATACATTAAACATATAATGTGCTTTAAAATACTGTATATACTGAAAGACCATTTTTCTAATACCCTTTCCTTAAGTTAGCAAATATTTTGGCAGTTGGCAAATAAATTTAAAGCGGTTAGGTGCTGCTGTTCAGAGTACAGCAGAAGAGGCTGTAAAGAAATATCAATCCAACATTCAGAACAGAGCTAGAGTAATGTGTATTTGCATAGGATATGAGGTTATATATTAAGCAAAATCTGCATATTAACTGACTGTCCTCCATTCTATGTGCTGTAGGATCCTGGGCTAAAATAGGTGGGGATCTTATTGCTAAAATAATGCACAACTAGACAATGAAAGAGTGTGTCAGAAAACAGAAGTATAAGTGAAACATTTAAATTAATGTCTTTTGTTCTAGCATTTCCCAGTCTGACTTTGAAACTTTAGTATTGGTATCCTGGCAAGTTTATTTGTATATAATTTTAATAAAATGAAAAACAGTAATTCAGTTATCTTGTTGTATAGACCTTAGCTGGTTGATATTACAGAATAAACTATAATAGTAATATAGTAATAAATCAGGGACAGAAAAAGGGAGGACAGATTTTGTTAATAAGTTTCTCAAATAGTCACTGGGAAAATAGGAATGGTAAAACATATCTGCAAAAACGCTGGCTGGTCGTTTCCCCTGAGACTGAATATTTATTCCCCTCTTAACAGGATTCCACCTCCTAATGGTTTGCTTTTCATTTCAGGTGTTTTCTTACTAAAAAGAACCAGCTGAAGTTGTGTATGGTACAATCAACTTTATATCTTTTTGTATATATTTTGTAAATTCAGGTTTATGAATTTTAATCGACTGTTGTACAAATGACAAATATTTGAAGTATGCCAAGTGTTGTCAAATTAGAACTAATTCCTTGATGTTGACAATTTTTTCCCCGCTAATGTATTGATATGTTTTTTGGTTTAATTTCTTAATGTTTTTAGTGGCATCTATGTGATTGTTCTGTGCTTCTCACTTTTCTATTTTTTCTTTTGTAGACTGAATCTTGAAGAGGAATTGGATCAGATGAAAGTACGCCGATCTGTAGGTAAGCTCACAATACAGGAGTTTTAACTATGTGTACAACAAAAAAGAGAAGGTATTATTATTTTATATGTGTGTTCGTAGTCTGTTAGAAATACTAATTTTAAGGCTATTTTCTCTCCAATGTTTGATTTCTTTTTATTGAATGTGTATTTTATAAGCATAAGGCCATACATGTTCTTATTTCAAAGTATATTTACCCTTAAGTTCTCCACATGCCTATTAAATCAATGACAATTTTTACATATACATATACACTAATAAATGTTTGCAACTTATGTGTATATCCTACATAAAAAAAAATTATGTTTAAAATATCTAGTATAAGTATATAAATATGCATATGTAAAATCTAAAACGTGTTTATATGTTTATGAAGCTTTCTCCAGAATCTGAAACGTTTTTTGCGGTGTTGAAATATAGTGACACAGAAATTTCATTCTTATTCAGAATTCTTTTTTAGTACTAGCAAAGTATGTGAATTTGAAAGTAAATCAGAATGGTGTAACTCTTAAAAGAATTGAACATTAATATCTTATATCTTTACAATCTTTACAGTAGTTGATGATTCTGTGAAGATGGGTCTTTGTCAGTCAGATAGGGAATACATTACTATTGCCTCTCCATCATTCCTCTGATTCTTTGTATTATTTGCTGTTTCTTAGTGGTCTGGGCAAAGTATTCAAGAGGGCGTAGGTACAGTCCAGCTGGGTGTCACATCTGTGGTGAATTCTTTACACACTGTATTGTGCAAAGAAGGGAGTAGGAGACTTGAAGAAGTACTCTGCATGTGCCTAGCAATAAAGACTTATCATTCTTTATCCCAATTTTCTGCTATTGGCAGTTTTCTTTTTTTTTGTGATAATGTTGGCCACTTGAAGGAAAAAATTAAAGAAAAAAATTCTCTTTTTTTTTTTTTTTGTGAAGTATCTATAAACTAAGTGGGAATATCCAGCTGTTGAAGGCTGAGTTACTGTTTTCTTATCTGTTACTTTCATAGCCCCAGACAGAGCTGAAAGGAACTAGTGAAGGTTTCAAACACTGAGTTTAAAAATCACTTCTTTGTTTTTGTCAATTTAGTCAGTCTTTGCACAGAGAGTAGTGGAAAGGCAACCAGCAGTGAGAAGGAGCTGAGGGCCTGCTGAGCAATAACCATGCATTTTCACAAAACAGTCAGAACCCTGAAACTGCCAATTCTTGACATGTTTAGTGCTTTAACAACTACTCTTTTATTCCTTCTTTTTTCATTATCTTTCAGATTAAAACATTCTTTTTTAAAAAGTGTGTGTGTGGATACACACTTCTGGTATGGTTATTAGTATGATGATTGTTGTTGATGGTTCTTTTGAGACTGAGAAAAAGGGTTAAACTACTAATGAAGTGTGTTAGGTAAATTTTACTTACCTTTTCAAGCATTTGTTGTTATTGGTATCATTTAGATGGACAGGAAATTTCTTATAAAATACAAAATCAAATCCAAAGATATCTGTTCAGCAACACTTCTTATTAGCATATAAAATGAGCTGACTCTAGCTATTTCCAAACTTACCAATTGAAGTATGAAAAAATAGTTGCTCGTCCACTCCATAAAAAGTAAATTCCTTGTTGTTCCCCTCACAAACACTAGGATATTGTAGGATGGTGGACACTTTTATCAATTGGTTGACATTTTCTAGAAGACTCCACCATAACAACAGAAGCTGTAGGTCCATCTTTGAGCATAAATGAAAGTACATGAGCAATACTTGCCCATACGCTAAAGTGCCTATGCCCTCTGCCCTGAAATTGGGTATTAAATGCCTTCCTCTTCCCAAATAAAGTAGTCTCCACAGTGCTTTTCCCCCACTGGCTGTTTTAGACTTAGCACTTCTTTAGGAGCATGAGTGGCAACCACTGCTATCAGCAACACAGTGGCTTTCTCCAACATGGCACCTCCTGTTTGTTAGGGGAATCCTTCACCTAGTGCGTACCAGAGGTATAAATCTCATTCTTTTGATGGTTCATGTAGGTACTCTATGAGTGACTAATACACAGCTCTGGGTTTTTTTTTTTTGAAACTGACCTTTTTTTCTCTCTGTAAGAAGGCTGTCTTCAAATACTAGTAGTGTCCTGTAGTGTCATAGTTCATGTAACATCTCGGCAGCAGTGTTGAACTAACTCATCATCAAATTTGGTGACTATTAATTAGGAATTAAGTGTTTTCTCAGCCAGAGGTAAGTATAATTCCGTAAGACCGTGGTAATTGGATGACTGAAGGTAGTGGGGTTTATGACTTGTGGGTCTGTTCATTGAGGGAGAACTTGGGGTTTTTTTTATGTAGGAGTATAATGGGTAGAGCATATGTCTTGCTGAGTAGACTGATATGATGAATCTTTCTGCTGTCATAGACAGACAGACAGTTATAGGCAACGCTGTTTCATTGCCTCCCTAACCAGTTCCTGTGAACAATTACATAACAATTAGAAGGGAGGAGGGGAAAAGGGGGCTGAACAGGCCATTTATTTTCTGCTCAATAGAAAGGGTTATGCATCAATGACCTTTGGCTTATCTTTAAATTATGTTGCTTGTGACTTCTGTAGTAATACTGAACATATATAGTCTTTTCTATCTATTTTGAAGTAGTATTCTTTATTCTTTGCATAGAACATGTTTATTTATAGATAGAGTTTTAAGTTGTATTTTAATACATCCACATAAACATAACACCTTGTGTGCTTTGATCAGTTTCTTTGACTATGGGAAATCATTTTCCTTTTCAGTAGAGTACAGTAAATGCTGATATAAAAGCTACAGCAGACATTCAAATGAGTGCATATTTAGAAAAAGATGAAAAGCATGTTCATATTATCTTTGTGTGTTACTTAAAGAATGTTGTAAATGTATGCAGTACCACTGTGCTGGGGGACTGTAGTCTGAAATAACATGGGAACTAACATATTAATATCAAGGTAAAGGTACATATTCCCCAGATGCATAGTTTTACCTTTTTCAGCTCTTATTATCTTTAGAATAGTGTTCCATTTATTTCATGAATACAGAAGTATTAATTGGCCATGACATGTTCCAAAGACAAAAGAAAGGTCTAATTCACTCTAACAAACTTGTTAGTCACTGTTTATATCAAGAGGATTGTGAATCTACAGAGAGTAACACTGTTTTCTTCTACATTTGCTTTGTTTATAAATCAAAAGTTTTTAAGTGACCTGCAGTGTCTGCTTGTAGTTTGAAATGATACTTCTAAAGCAGACCTCCACGACGTAGCACAGATATCTATCCCTTAAGATTAGTTCTTTAAGTTAATTTGGGGGGAAGAAGGGCAAGAAAAGAAATGTGAATATTGTGGTATTTTTACAGTGTTGAGATTTTCTGTTCTTTAATGTAATATTTCATATTCTAAGAAAAAGTCCTTCTGAGATGTGTAATTATTCATTTCTGTAAGCAGTGGGCAATTTGTGAATGCTAAGGTCTTGGTTCAAATCTAAACAGAATGTCTTTTACTTCTGACTTACTGTACGAATTATCACTTGTAAATTTTTTCTTAGCATTTTTCTCTATGAACAGATCTTATTTTTAACTTATCTATTTTTGTGGGATTTTAGTACCTAGAGCTGTCTCTGAGAGTGATGCTTAGAGTTATATTCACTCTCATTAGTTGTATCAATTTCTAATTGTTATGAATTCACAGTATTACAATGGAATGATTTGTGTGATTTATCTGGTGAAGTACCTGATCTTTCACTTAAAAAAAAAGGTTTTAAAGTTTTCATCCATCCTAATTCTGTAACTGTTTGCTTTGTTCACCAATCACTCTGATCCTCCTAGCAGGGGACAAGACCTAGAGAACAAAACTGGTAGTGACTGTGTAGATAAAAAGGCAATGATTTCTG
>JAHREE010000067.1:82500-161479 GCA_033628505.1 Tringa tobata
AGTGTGATTTCTGAGTTTGTCTCAGTCGAGATTACAAATAAAGTTCACTTGAAACAAAATGTTATTGAGTGAAGTATTGCACATCTGTTTCTTTTATTATCAAGTGTGAAAAATATATGTAGAAACATAGTGTATCTTGTGAGCCATTCACAGAATAGGAGTACTATCAAGTAGTTTTTCATCTGTGTCACTTTTGCAGACTGTAAAAAAAGCTGTCCTTTAAGAAGTAGTTAAAGTCTAAGACCTCCATGCATTGTAGAGTGAGATTCCATTTGACAGAGTAGAACTTGATAAGACAATTTCAGAGATTTCTTCTTTATCATATTTGTAACAATCTTTTGAATAAGTCAACTTAGTACTGTTTGGATTTTACAGTAGTTTCTCTTCTTTCTTGCATGTGTTGTTTTCGATGCGCTTAAGCATTGACTATTTGGAACTTTTAATATTTAGCTTTTTTCTTGTTTGTTTTCCTGAATGTGCTGGTTTAGTGACTCTGAAATACCAACTTCTGAAAGTTTGGAAGCAGTGATTATGAAGACAGCGCAAAACATTGATCCGCTGCCAGACAGAAGTAAACAACAGGGAAAAAAGCAAATACAAGATTGTCAAAAGCCTTGCAACATTGTTCATTTAGAAGGCAAAAACCAGCAGTATAATAAAAAGGTACATAATAGAACTTACTTTGTTCTCCTGTGTAGAGTGTTGAGGTTTAATAGTTTTATCATTGCTGTTCCCCTCTTAATTAATTTGACTGTTGCTGTAAACTGAAAAAAAAAATCTGCTTCAGGATATTCAATGGCTAGTTTCATTATCATTTAGAATATTTTCTAAACAATTAGTCTGCAAAAGTATTTGGAGGGAGTGTCAGGAATGCAAAAGCTGATTAAAAACTAGTAAAGCTGCTGTAAGCTAGTCCTGCTGTCTCACAGTCCAGACAAAGAATGTGCAGATATCCCATTAAACTCTCTCTCAACCAGAAAAGCCATACAGAACAGGGTGACATAACTCATAACAAGGAAACAGCAACATCCTCTCCTCCCCCCCTGCAAAATGATGTGCTGACTAATCAAGCATGAGGACCTCTCCATTCATTTGGTGTGTGCAAAAAGAGTTGTCTCCATCTTGGAGAGAAGCTTTTGGCTCTATCTCTATCCAGGAGATTCTGTCTAGAGAAAAGTGTGCTTTTAGCTTCTTCTTAGCCCATTTACATTCACTGTCTGGAATTTGAATGCCTTGTCTCATTCTTTACATCTATATGCTGTTTTCTCACAGAAGAGGACCAGCTGGTTGTTTCCCAGGTCTTCAGAGGCTCTGTACAATCTGTAACAGATGACTCATTCTTTGACTTTTGAACAGTGCCTAATACTTTTTCCTCCTGTGTTTGCCCAAATAAATCACTTCGTGGAATTTAAAACACATGCAGATATTGTTGTTTCTTAGTTGAAGAAACAGAATACTGAAACAGTGAATAACTTGCTGCTGTTATAAAACTAGTTTGAAATTCTGTTATTTATGGTGGTATAATAAAGAGTTTGAAAACAAGGTATATTTTCTTAGTCTCCAACATTTAAAAGCAAATGCAAAGGCTTTGGTTTTGTTATGTATTCTTGATTGTGTGTTTCCATCAAAAAGCCTGCTTTTCTGGCAGATAAGCTGCAGAATTCTTCTGCAACCATCTGGTGGTATATAATACACACTATGAGGATGTGCAAATGATATATGTGAAAATCTGACAGAGTCTGCTACTATTATCTCCTACTTCTCCTAAGTGAAGATATACAAGGTGGGGAATCCAGGAGGCTCTGGTCTCTCTTCTTGGTAGTGTAGATACAGACAGTACCTCTCTTTCTTGCCTATATGGCATTTACTTGCTGTTGCTGCTGGAAAAGACAAGCACAGATATAGTATGTAACAGTCTGGTGGACTTGGAGCATACACAAGAGCCCTAACCAGGTAAATATGCTTCAGCAGAAGTCTCCTGCTGCAGGAAAAGCACTTGAAAACATGGTTTGTGAGTACAGAAGATGGCATTGCAAAAACATTTGCTATTGACAATTGGGAACACCAGTTTTAACAGAAATCTTAAATCCCTCCTGAGGATTTAAGGACACTCCAGCTGGGTCTTGTTATTCTTATATAAAGAGAGCCTAGAAAAGTCTCCGCAGTCCTGAACTATGTCTGGGATTGAAGATGAGATCATTTATGACACAAGGACTTTCTCAGTGTTGCTTCATGTGGTATAAATATATAATACCCTGTGCAGTATCAGGAGAGTTATTGCCACTGTCTTACATCTCATATGTTTATCAGAGCTGTGGCCTAGAGTGGAGATCTCCATCTTCTCGCTGCAGGTGTGGATCATTTGCTCATCATCTCTTCAGTTCTCTGTAACATATAATCACTATTTCCAACTGGCGTTGGTCATTCAATTACATGTCTTCAGTGGCTGTAGTATCCTCTGGTTATACTGATGGGGACTTAGTATTGTCCATTGGGGTCTTTGAGACATGGGATGAAATAGTTAAGAGACTGCTTGAAGGACACAGATCTACAGGAGCTTGACCTCCCTTGTTTTCCTTTGGTTTTAGTCTGAAAAGTTGGCACTTATATTTATTTTCTTTTTTTCTAGCATATCCTTATTTCCCTGCTCTTCAAATTGTGTGGTGGTTGTACAAATCTAGAACTCATGGCTGAGATATCCTACAACGTCAGTAATTTGTTCAGTGCAGTTAATACGTAATCCATTGCTGTTTACTCTTTTAAATTTGATGAACAGCTATTTTATATATGAATATTTCCAGAAATATCTTGCAAGATATCACATAGAAATTGCAAACTGAAGACTTCAGAAATTGGATAAACGTTGCAGAATTCCATAACAAAAGTATTTAAAAATGCACTGAGCACTTAGGAGCCAGGGAAATAGTACTTTGATTTTGGAGTAAGCCATGCCTATTATACATATTGCAAGCAGCATTCTTCTTCAGCCTCTGCTTCTGTCATTGAACATTTGATACGTTCTGGAAATAACTGATTTTTCAAATCAGATATTTAAAAGGCAAGCATCTGATTTTTGTTAAACCCTGTAAAAACACATGGATTGTATATGCGTGTTCACATATATATATTGATACAGCTCAGTCTCTAATCTGATCTTCCCCCTTTTGAACTCACTGCTCTTCCCTTTTATTTTCACTTAAATATCTGAAAAAATAAGATATTTTTGGTTTTCAAGTAATGCACTCTATCTTTGTTCCCTACACGTAAGTTCATATCTTATAAAAAAAAAAAATAGCATAGGCATTAACAGACACTTCATTTTTCTCTGGGATTCTTTGGAAAGGGCTATGATTTACGTATAACAGTTCGATATTTTTTCTACAAGGCAGAAATTTGTACTTTTCACTGGCTAATGTTGTAAGATCGATTTTCAAAATTAAATTCATTAGAATTTTGTGTATTATTTGAAGTAAATTTTGTTGTTTCAATTCAATCTGGAAAACTCTAGAGTGTTGTGAGTGGTGTGCCATAATGAATAGTTGCTAGATTTGTCCTTCTGTTTTTTATTTAGGGCCATTCACAGAATAAAGACCTAGAAAAGTTACATTCCAAGAGGAAGAAGATCTGCTGTCACATAACATCTTATCCATCAGTTCTAAGCAAAGGTAAGAAAATTACATCTTTTTGGCAACTTCATAAGTAAGATTGACAAAGCACTCCTGCCTGATAATCCAAAACATCTTCTATATTACACAATCCTATTTATATGCTGTTGCAGATTTTTGTGTTTAAATTTGCATATTTTCAAAGACCTAGCTCTTTATTTTAAAGTGAAATTGTTGTATAAAAAGTTACTGTCAAACAGCATCTTTTCGTACAGTTAAAATATACTCCAATTTTACTAAGTCCTACCTATCGAATCTACTGACTAAAATAAGGCTTTTCACTACCTTTTGTTCTTATTTGGCCCTTGTAGCCAACACAGCCAATGAAACAAAATTCGCTGTATTTTGGCTTAGACCTTGAAAAAAAATGGGTTAACAAGACACTGAAGTCTGTATTTCTGGTAATACCGATCAGCTACATTTAACTTCAAAGTCTTTGTTGAGCTTGCAGTGTTGGCACTTCAGAAAAAGAGCAACATAGAGCATTTACAGCTTAACTGAATTAGTGTAGTGGTTTACTTACTGGGAAATATTTTAGAAGCTGGAACACTGTTTTGAAGGGCCAAAGATAAATCAAAAATCATCTTATTTTGATGATCCGTCAGTTTTAGTAACATGCCATTTTATATTTAGTGAACAGAACAAAAAGGAGAAATATTGTCCAGAAACTGGGCTGCCCTGTTACTCTACTGCAGGAAAGAATCAAGTCGTTGCAGCAGCAGATATCTGTTTTACAGAATGAAAAAATGACAGCAGTGTCTTCTGTGAAAGGATTTAAAGAAACCAATGAGAAACTAACAACTCAGCTACATTTGGCTGATCAGAGACTTCAATCTAGTAAATTGACCATAGAGGTAAAGTACTTTTCATTATGGTGTCTTACAATATTCAGCTTAATTCTGTTGTAATCCTGTGACATTTTGGTAACATTGATTTTTGTCTCTTAATTTGATATGATCGCAATTACTAAATGTTATATATTAGCATGCTCTATATGAGATTCTGGATCAGTTATTATGTACAAAGGATACGGAGGCCTGATTTGTTAGTCCTTCTGAAAAAGAAGTGGTCTTCATGCTGACATTTCACCTGCATTCAAATGTGTGAGGGAAGTTTCACTTGAGGCCTGAGAACTTTCTTGAGAATCTGGTCAGTCCACATGAACTAGCACCCATTCCTTTGTGAAGAACAGGGACTTTTAGAAAAACCAACTGTCTTCATGTGCCCCAAGAGTGAAGTGCTAAAGGCAACTGGAGGTCTCTTCCAAAGTGGGCTAAACCCAGTTCAGTATCTATTTAATCCCATCTTTCTCTGTGAGGGTGGAAAGCTGGAGAACAAGATTTATGAAAATTAGGGACTAGCAAACTATTTGGTTAACAGCCCCAAAAATGGCAGCTTTCTTCTCTACTTCAGTCTTCATTCCTACTTAATCCTTTCCCATACTATTACTCCTTTCTGGTTTTCCCTATTCTCATTTATATATATGTATTTTGTGTTAATCTATATGCAGCTCCTCAGCTGGAATTCTTTTCTGTTCATACTGTGGTGATTGGTCTGCCCTTTATAGAGCTGAATCAACAAACACTTTTGCAGTAATTGTCTCCTGTTGGTCACACACACATCCTGCTTCCAGAATTATAGTGCTACAACAGATGGACTTGCTGGAAGGAGGCAGACATTAAAAAAGAAATCAAATCCCCTCCCCCTCAAACTTCTCTGTATTTCTGTTTTTGCACAGAAGGCAGAAGCAGTTTCAAGAGCAGCACTTTTTTCTTTCTTAGGGCTGGGGAACTGCTAATTTCTAGAGGAGGGAAAACCTCATTTCTATTACTCATTTTGCATAACTATATATATGTAATGAATTGTTCAAAAAGAGTTTCCATGGTCATTGGAACCAATGGAGATCTGCCCATCTCACAAACAGTATCATAATGTAAAGTTTCATGGACAGTATAAACTTCACAAAGAGTTATATATGTAATTTAGGTAAAATATTCTGCCTGCTCAAACATCTTCATGATTTGCCTTCCTAGATGACTACACCTTAGGTGTCCATAGGAGAGCAATGTGAGAAATAAAGTAAAAAAAGGCATTATCAGGAAACTTAAAAAAAAAAAAAGAAGAGAAAATTTGTGTCAAGATAAGTGCTGGTGTAATGTAAAAGACTGACTAAAAGTAAAATATAGCATGGTCTTAAAACCAAACCCATTTTCTTTCACTCAGTTGTTCTGGAAGGCTTTAAAAAAAAAAAAAAAAAAAAAGGTCACTGGTCTATTTAAAGGGTGGTGCATTCTAAGCAAAAATAAATAAATTGTGTTGCAGGTACTCAAGGAAAAATCTTTATTAGGCATGCACATTTTTTTCCTTCTCAGCAACCAATTCAAATTCCCTTTCTTACAACTAATTACTCTTCAGGTGCCATACTAGTGCTACCAAGTGGGAAATTTAAAGCAGAGGCTTGGGCTACTTGCCAAGTGAAAATTAAGGAGGTAAAGAACCTACACAGTCACTGCAGGATACATGCATGTTTTAGAGAACCATGATTCAGAAGGATCAAATGGTTGTAAAGAACTTATGGGGAGGGGCAGGGTTGTGTGTTTTTCATAAGAAATACTACATAGAAGTGAGTTTTAAGATATTGTAAGGGAAATGACGTTTCTTAAAAATATTTTTTTTCACTAGCAAGAACACTATGGTCCTAGTTTCTTCTTAATGCTTCTGTTACTTTAGATTTTAGAATTTTCTTGCACAGGTAGAAGGTAAAAAACAAGCCAATAAATCATGAAGAACTAAAAGATTAAGTCTGTCTCTGGATTGAGGGAGTCTCTTAAGAATTCGAGAGTGTCAAAATTACTAATATTCAAAAACAAGCTTCCATATGTAATCATAAAGTTCTCAGTACTCAGAACTTATACAAAATTTACTGTATATTAACAGTGAACTTGTGATGCTGGGGTAGCTATAGCATTCTAGCAACTGTGCACATTAACATCATGGCTTGGATGAGATGCCACGTTACCTGAATTTAGCTAAGAAAATAAATTCATTAGCAGACAAGAGCAGATGTTTGTGCAGTTAGTCCTTCATTATAATCCCCAAAGAATCTAGTGCTACAAGATCAACTTTAGATTTAAGATTTAAATGTTCCAGATGTCAATTTTGAGACCGATTTTACAGTTCACACAACCTAAGGACTGTCTGGCATCTGTTGATTTTTAGAATGCATGTACCTGTATGGTTTTGTGTATATTTCTTTAAGATCCACACAGACGTGTGTATGAATGAATTTGCCTGCTTGTAGGAGTTCAGAATGCTGGGTTCAAGTCCTTTTTTTGTTTGACCTTATAAACTCTTTGCAGTAATGTAGTTGCACTAATTTCTTGCTTTGTTTTGTTTCTGCAAAAGCAATTCTTTGCATATTTCTGCAAAAAATGGCTATAACGTGACTGCATATGTGAGAATCAAAGCTTGTATTCTCCAAGGATTCACATCAACACTGATTCAAGACCAACTGTACAGAAGTACAGTAGTTACATTTTGCTATCAGTGTATAGAAATAACAGCTGGACCCGTAGAAGCGAAGTGATTTAGAATCTTGTTAGTTTCTTAGAAAAATGTCTGAAAATAACTGTTGGGAAAATCCAGGAATTTTTTTTTTCCTAAGATTTATTCCCCCGTCCACTCATTTATGTCACTAAGTGACTGCTTATAAGAAGATTGTATGTATTACGTACAGCACAGTAATTATAATTAGCTTTATGCAGTAGTTGTCGTTCCTGTTGCAGAAGTTCAAAGTATATTGAATAAGAAAAATTAAAATCATGAACAGCTTAAGTCGTAAGTGCTTATCTTACTCATGTCAAAGCTACTCACAGGTCCACAGCTGAAAAGCACCCTAGGATCTTTTACATCAATTTTCCAGTGTTTCTCAGGTGATGTTACAAGAAAAGCTGCATTTCTTAATGGAATGCCATAGGCATTTGCAAAGTGCCTGTGTAAATCTACTTTGGCAGGAAACCTGAATCACAGAGAATGGGAACAAATGAACTAGTCAAACACTGACAGATCCTTTGGAGAGGATAATGTGAAGATTTAAGTAAAGTTTTTCAGATGCATTCCTGCAGACTGTAACTACGAATTTTTTTTTTAAGCCTCTGCACATTCTAGCTGTAACTCACCCTAGGATATATTTTTCTGATAACATTTTAAAAATCTCTCCAAACTTTATTTTAGCCATTTGATTTTCAGTTTTCTTTGACTTTTAAGGGATTTTTTTTTTCCCTGAGCTCATATTGTGCTTTTAGAATACAATTTTTTTCTTGCCAAAAGTTTTTTTATCTAATGGATTATCTCAAGCATAGAAAGGTATGAGCATGAAAAGCAGAAGAGTGAAGGGCTAGAGAAGGCTTTTGATTCTTTAAAATTTGTTTGTGACTTTTTCTACATATTCTCTTGACTCTTTTTTACTGCCCAGTCTGTCAGAGAACGGGTTAGAATTCAGTTGCATCTGCAAATTCAGCACCACAGCTTCACTCTTATGGTATCCAAATCTGAGTAAACCAATTTAGCATTATTTAATTACACTGAAACAAAGAAGCAGCTGATTGATGAATTTAGATGCATTGTAGATAACAACAACTATTATTTACGGAAAGGTCTCACTTTGTTTCTCCTCAATGCATTTTTCACTCATTAAAGATGTATTATTTACACAACACTTTTTGTATGTCTAGGGTTTCCTTAAAGTAAATTTTAGGAATAAGCTTGAAATTAGAAACTGAATGCTATTTATAAAACTGCTTTTTGAACTTCCTTCCTTTTATTCATTACAACAAATAAATAATTGTTTTGACAGGTTTTGAGGGCTTTCTGCATAAACTTTGTCCAGTTAAACTTTCTCATAGACACATCCAGTTGTTTTGTCTCAGAAAACTTTTACATGTGTCCTAGTTTTATCTTTTTGACTCCTCTTTCATGGCAATATTCCAAAGCATTTTGATATTTTTTATTAAGTTAATAAGAAAGCTTCTATGCTCAGTGTCATCTTTTCTAAATTAAATGATGGGGTTTTTTTCCTCCAGTAGCCTGAAAAGATTTTTAATTATGTATATCAGATAATACTAATCATTCCTACAGAATATCTGAATGATGAAATTTTAGAAAAGTTCTAGAAGGATTAAAATTTGGAAGACTTTGTTAAGCATAAACGGTAATTTATACAGATAAACTATGCAAGAAGTTGTTACTACATCAGTATTTTATTCAGGAAATCTGACCTTCACATCTAGAAATAGTAAAAAAAAATAAATTAAAAACAGAGCTGCTGTAATGACCTTATATTCTATTAGATAAAATGTAATCTAACAAGAATTCAATTTTGTTTCTTGCCTGGTCAGCAATGTCCCTTTCCATTCTTACAGTGCACACTTAAGTCTGGACCATCTTATCTGTATCTATCTTAAAAAAAAAAAAAAAAAAAAAAAAGGCTAAATATACCCTATTATCACTTTTGCCAAACTCAGTGCAAAATAATTTTTGCAACCATCCACTGTTGGCACAGAGTGTAATGAAACAACTGAAAAATTCTATGAAGCTGTTTAGGAAAAGTCGGTTTCCAAAAACATGAGGAGAAATGTGATCCCCTGCTTCTTTAGAAGCGTACAGACGTACAGATAATCCTTTCCTAACTGCTTTGGTTAAGAGTAGTCTTGGTTAATTTGGAGGAACTATAATCTTTGGGCACAATATCCAAATAGAAGTAAAAACAGTTTCTCAAAAATATTTAAAAATCAAACCACCAGGAAATTTCTATTCTACTTTTTCTTAAAATGCAGCAGGAGTGAAAAGGTAAACCAGAAGGGATAAAAGTGTGATAAAGCAGGATATTCTGCTTGACCTTTCCAGAGTTTGCAAATACAATCTAAGACAGCAGAGGTTTATCTAATAATTGGACTCAACTATGTGCTGGTATGAAACCGATGTCTTCTCAAAATTTGATTGAGTGTAAATTCTGGTGTTTTTTTTCTTCTGAGGTCATAGTGCCATTATCATTGTGTATGCATGCCTTGAAGGGACGTTTTTGTGGGCACAGTAGATAATTCAAAGCTCAAAAGGCACCCCCAATCTATGTATTCTTGAGGAAAGGCCATTCTTCCTTGACTCACCACAGTGTTCCAAACCCGAACAGCAAAATT
Organism: Tringa tobata; assembly: GCA_033628505.1. Lineage (NCBI taxonomy): Eukaryota > Metazoa > Chordata > Aves > Charadriiformes > Scolopacidae > Tringa > Tringa tobata. The sequence goes on from JAHREE010000067.1 coordinate 92,360, forward strand.
ATCTGTAGGTTTGAAAAATTGTCTGTAATCTATTTCAAACTTAAATTTTATGGAATTTAAATTCCATTTCTGGAACTTAAATTGTGTAGTTTTTGAAGGCTTTGAATTGACAATATTGAGAAGAATACGTTCTGATATATTGTAGTTTTATTAAAGCATTGCTGAGCTTTATAAATTGAAAATCAGGCTATGATGTCACCCATATAAATGCGTGAAACAGAGGCAGACAATGCTCTGTGACTCTGTGAGACTAGAATTCACCTCTTTCAGGTTTTAGTCCAAAATTCTAGCTGGAATGAAAGATGATCAGATATTTAAACATGTGTGTTCAAACTTTTTGGTTACTAAATGGGGAAATCTGTATATAATTTTTCCTCTTGTAAACTGCTACTGATTCAGCATTGCTGCTGATGTAAAAGAGTTCTCAAATTTCTATTTTCTACTCTGTGAGAGAAATTTACTTGGAAATAAAATGAAGAATTGCCAAATGTTAAACATGAAAGTAACTGCCTTTTTAAATTGCATCTACTCAAAAAAAATTTTTATTGTTTTATTTATTTTTATAGTTTGCTGCATTGAAAACTTAGAGCATCCTAAAGTAAGTTCCATTAACAGAACTACACTGTAAAATATATTTATTGTCAAACTGTGCTGTCATTACAAAACAAAAATAAAGCAAAATACCTTTTACATTTATATTGATCTCTGAAGAAAAATTACAATAGACCTGTTGAATTATTGATGAACAACAGTTGAAGTACATTGCATGTAGGAAATGAGTCTCATTCATAAATTAAAGAGAACAGTTGGCATGTACTAGAACTATGAGAGTTGTATTATATTGCTGTCAAAATGAAATAACTTAGAGACAGGTAAATTCTGGAAAAATATATTATAAAGAAAAAATTATGAAGAGTACATGAAGTTCATAAAATATACTAACAATCAATACGATTTATATTGCTCTATTATGTAGAGATTAAAAAAAAGTATACTTCTATATTAAAAGAAAGAACATGTATCACAAGGATTATCATGTTCTTTTAATGTTACAAATACAGATAGTACATATATCTATAAGCATACCTAATCATAGGATCATAGAATGGTTAGAGTTGGAAGGGATCTTAAAGATCATCGAGTTCCACCCCCCCAGCCATGGGCAGTGACACCTCCCACTAGAGCAGGTTGCTCAAAGCAATGGGTTGCAATTGGATCAGTACTCTTAGGCTTGTTCACTGCAGTGGTCCATTCCTTATTTGTTATTAGTAACTACCAGTATTAACTATGAAACTGATTTATTAACCACTTTATGCATATGCTTATTTCCACTGAATTAAATGAAATTTCAAGACCTCATGGGTTTGGTGGTAAAAACAAGTTATATTTGCTCTACCCTTGAATATAGGCCTCTCTATGGTGAAAGGTTCTTTTGTGTTTTGAACTTGCAGGGGAGGAATTACAATAGAGAATATAGCTGCGTAATTTTTTTAATATTGTATGACCTAGTGTTGTGATAGACTATGCAATAACACCTGTGTGTACCATTTTCTATAGGTGCTCCTAAAAGGCAAGAAATAGATGCCTTTGGTTTCTGTCAGCCATATATTCTACCTTGGACGTTTGAATTCCCTCCCCTTGTTTGCAATTGTCTGTTTCATGGTGGATTTTTACCTAACAATCTCCTTAACTCTCATTCCTGGCCTATGTAAAGGTTTTCCGGATTATGCTCTTAAGAAAAGCTACCAAGAGTCATAAGAATTGGTGAAATACTTCTACATTTCTTTATATTGTGAATGTTGAGTTAAATCTCCCACACTCTCCTAATGCATCCTTTTACCTTACTTCCCTTTCCTTTGCTCCTATCCTAACCTGTTAAATAAATTTCCCACATTGTGAAGTTAAGGAACATAAGACTGGTGGATGAGGGTGCTCAGTATGGTTGACAAGGTAGATGCAAGTAATGGGTGAATCGGTAAGAGACAATTTTGTTCCTTATTTGAGGAGCTGGATTTCCTAAGATGTTGAAGGAACAAGGTCATGGGATTGCAAAAATGGCTCTATGACCTGAAAGTATCTAGAATTCTTACAAGCATATTCATTCATTTTTGTTGTGTGCCCCTATGCAACAGTGATTTTTCTGTATTAAAACGTACATAGGAGATTAAATTCCAAAAATTATCTTCATGATTGGTTTTACTTAGTATTTGGATTGGAGCTAAGCACTGGTACATGGAACACAGTGTAGACTCAGTGTCTCAATTCATGCCTTAAGGTTAAATTGGTGCATATAAGTACCACTTAATCATTCTCACTAGCTCAGAATCTCACGTACCATGAAATTAATTTTTCAGTTGATCCCTCACATGAATGATAACAATATTTTTTTCCCCAAGATAATGGTTTACTCCTTACACATCTATTCTATTTGGATATACTATGAAATATATGACAGTCTTTTTGCTGTTTGTTTTAGAGGTAAAATCTTTCAATCATTTTTTAAAAATTAGTGGCAATGTAAAAAATCCAAGCCAGTGCAAGAGGATATCTTCAGTCATTGACAGCTATTCTAAGCTTTCAATCATTCACCAGAGGCTGATTGAAAGTATAGATCATTATGACCTCACAGTGTTTTTAATGAGGAAATCATTACATCATAATGAAAACCAATACATTGCTCAAGTTCATGTTGAGCAAGGCTGAATGGCTGTCTCCTGAGAACCAGGGACTCTGAAGAAAAATGAGAGTCCTAGTAGGTAATGAGCTGAGCATGAACTCCATTGCCATTGTGAAAAACACTAGTGCAGTCCTTGAATGTATAAACCCGAGGCAATACAATAGGAGCAGAGAGAATGTGTTTTCTTTCACTTGGCATGATTTGACTGCTCCTAGAATACTCAACGTAGCTCTAATACCTAGAATCCAAGACAGAGACTTACGGAAGTAAAAAAAAAAATTGAAGAAGACTTACGAGAAGGATTTGAAAATATACCATTCCAGAGAACAATTTGAGGTTTTTAGAGAGGAGAGTAAAAGGTAACTCAAGTTTAAATATCTGAAAAAAGAAATTTACTTCTAGAGTCTTTAGTCTAGCAAAGGAAGATTGAAAAAAAGATTCAAGGACACAGAACTAAAAAAAGATAGAATCATACCAGTTAGGAGGTCTGTAATTTTTAATGTGACTGTAATTGACCATTGCCAAATGGAGTCAGAGAACTTCAGTCTTATTGGATAATTAATCTAAAAGGGAAGAATTAGAGAGAAATCAACTGCTTGTGGTTATCAGTGGGTAGAGTCTTTCTGAAGGGAATAAAAAATGTCAGTTCTGTAGGAAGTATGAAAATAATAGAGACAGGAAGAGTGTGGATACGTTTAATGATGTGAGCTGAATTAATGAAAACTGCAAACAAGAAGATATGTTCTCAACTTCAGTAACATTGCTTATTTATCTGAAGAACTAATGGAAGAAATGTGTGTACTTCGTAGAGCACAGCTGGGTGACAGTGTTTGTGTGATGAAACCCAGAATGCATTTAATAGTGCTGTGGAGAAGAGATGTAAACATGGATGATAAATTTAAGAAAAGTCAAACCAATGTTTTATAAGTGTCTAACTGAAGCCAAGGAGGAGTGTTATAATGCTGTTCAAACATAAGGTTGTAAAGGGAAGAAATTCTAGGCAGAGGAGGAAGCCATCACCGCTTAAGACATACAGGTATAGAGTCATGGCACAGGGAAAATGGATAATGAAACAAAGGGAGTTACCCAAAGGAAATGAATGGTCCACAGTGTGCAACAAGAACATTTAAAGAGAATTAGTCTTTAGGAGAAGAGTTGCAAAAAGAAGCAAAAATAGCTTTTGTGGTGTAATGTACACAGAATTTAGGATTACATTAGTCTGGTACAGCCCTTTAGAGTTGCTGATTGCAGAGCTGAGAGAAGACTAAAGCTCGTTAATTTAGGTAGTGCATGGCTTGGTAGGGAACATTCAGAAAAGAAGATGATAAATAACCATTTTTTAGTATTTCTTTCATATTTTTTTGTCTACCTGTAGGGTTGAGTGTAAAGAAATAGTTTTTTAGTGAGGAACTCATGAAATATTTAAAGGGTAAAGCTTTTCATTTTAATTGGAGGCATAGACACAGATCAATCTTTTTGGAGTCAAAATCTTGACAAAGGACTCAAGTTGAGGTACTTTATTAAAGGTTTGGCTTCCAAAGAATAAATATACTTATTTTGCAAAATGCTGTTTGCAAAAAAAAACTTCAATGGAAATAAAAAGAAAACTACCGGTGCTGCACTTACCTGAAGGTAAGTTTTACAAGCTCTGTCCCTAAAAAAATAAAGATAGTCATAAGGAAAGCAAGAGTAGGAGACATATATTTCCATTGTTTCCTTAGGAAAGCCCTATTGAAGCCTGAAACTATAGGTAGTATATGATGATTTACAGGCTCAAGACCTCTACTTTGAGTAGTTTCGCTGAAGAAAAGTTTTCTGATGCTCTGTGTCTGTAATGAATGTCATTTTGATAAGAAGGCAGTGCGTATAGCTTAGACTGCATGTTGTTACAGCCCACTGTCATACATATTACAGTGTACCGTTCATGAGGGACTTGCCTTTTATAGTAAATTCCTCAAAAGATTTTGAATATTGGATTGTCTTGGCTGTGTTTTTATTTTTCTGTCACGAACTGTAAAATTTTATAGTCTTATTTCTACCATTCAGCTGCTGCTTCGTGATATTCATTTTTACTTTTCGTAAGAAAGAGTTAAAAACTTCTTTGTATATACACTAACACATATTTTCTTATTTACATATGCTCACTGTGTATCTCTAGACTTGTCTTTACACTGGCAGCTTTTGCAGTAGACATCCTGTATAGGGTATTCAGTTTTTATATGTCGGATCCTCAAGGGCCATGGCTTTTGCCAGATGAAGCACTTTTGATTTTGAGGCTGATGAAACACAGTGCTATTATTGATCTGTGCATGACACAGCCTGTCTCTCTGCTGGCAGAGTGTAGCAACATTTATCCAGGAATTTGTGAAATGTCACTCGGATCATGTTCGTAAGGTAAACTGTGCAAAAACCGGGATCCAAGCTGAGAATCCATGAGGAATTGGACATGACTCTCTTATTCCTTCGTCCTGTCTTCTAGGTCAGCCAAGTGGTATTTGTTAAAGCAATGTCTGTGTTTTGTATTAGGTGTTGAAGAAAGTATGATTATCACTAGGAACACACTGTACAATATGGTCATATTGTTGTTTTACTCAGTTTTTTAGATCACTTGGGAGAACAATATTTTAAGTCAGAGAAAGTGATCTAAACATTGCAAGTCTGTAATTTCTGTTCTGTTTGTAACAAAATGATGGTTCCTGTACAGCTCCAACCAGGAAACTGCTTATATTTTCTAAAGATTTTTTTTTTCTTTTTTTGCTTCACTTTTCCTTTAGAGATGTGTGACAATACATTAGTCATTAAGATCTCAGTAAGCAACAGTGGTCAGAAAAGGTGCATGACTGTTTCTGCACAGCAAACTGCCAAAATACTCATATTTACATGTTTTGTTTCATTTTAAATTATGATTGAAAAAGGCTGTGCATTTTGGTTAGTATCAAAAGCATGTCATGTTAAAAATAATGACATCTAAGGTAAATAATAAAAAACCAAGCTTCCATATACTATTTATCTATTTGTAAAGGGTCAAATATGACTTTTCCAGGTACTTTTTTTAAGTAGTGTTTCAGCAATAGACTCTCTGTTACCAGCAAATGTATGTTGCACCTTCTCATTAAAAAAAAAAAAAAATGTTTCAAAGTGTAAAAAGACACAAAAAGCTGTAATTATTAATTTCCATTTTCTGTTTCTAAAATGCTTATAACAGCAGCAATGTGAAAGTCAGCTGTGAAGGAAAAAAATAACTATTATGATATTTACCAACATTTTTCAATTTCAACCATTAAAATCTTTAGAAAAGTCTCTAGATCATCTTATTTAAAAATCAGTTACTAGTTAAAGATTTGAGTTTGGCTATCTTGTTTTTTTCCTCAAGTATAACAAGGATTTTCTTTTATTTCTGTAAGATTATTTCCACGAGACCAAATCAAGATTTAAATGAAATATCACTTGCGAATGACCAATGAAATGTACCTAGTCTCTACTTTTAAAATGTTATTCCCACATTTGTACATTAAAATGCTTACATGATGCATGTATTTTTACATGATATCCCTCCCTTTATAAGATTGACGTATATGAGATGCAAATTCACAAGTTGTGGAAATAGCCGAAATTGCAGTGGGTTGGTTTGTGGTTTTGTTTTTGTTTCTTGGTTTGGTTTTTATTTTGCAGAGGTCCACAGTTTGGACAAATACCAGTGTTTCTTTCTCAAGAACATGAAGATGGTATTTCATAGCATGAAGGCCGTCCGCTTGTCACATCTACTGCTCTTCCTAATACAACCATTGCCAGCTTCTCAGGCATTATTTCTTAAAGAGAATTTCACAAAGGACATTTATTTTGCTACTTAGCAGTGTCAAGGCACTTTCTGAAATATTGTATATTCTTTTAGGCACCACACATAAAATACACATATTGGAAGAAAGGAACAACAATTCTTGAACATGTTAACAATGAGAAAAGATTGAATAATGTAATTAATGAAATCTATAAAATAATAGATCAGTTGCAAAGAATAATAGATCAATTGTAAAGACTGAAGCATTGTAATAAACACCTTCCATTGTGTAAAAGATTATTTAAATGAGCTAGCGGTAAGTTTGTGCTTCCATCTCCTTTAAGGAGAATACATTTAATTTTTCAAGAAAGATGATTTAGATATAAGGCAAATTTTCTCTCTGAGGGCACTGAAGAACTGCAGAAGGCTACCAGGAGATTCCTCTCTGTAGTTAAACCAAAATTTTCAGGAATAATCTACTTATACTCTTTTGCACTTATGCTAAATTTAATGTATTCTTGACATCATTACTTGTCTTTCTCTTGTAGCAATTAATTTTTTTGTTCTTGTTCTCAAATAGATGGACTTTTTTTTAGGTAACTAGCGCAGGAAAAATATCTATACTAAAGAGGTCCAACAATGAAGATAGCGGCTAGTCCTTGCGAACAAGGTCCTCCTTGGATACCAAATTCTCCTTTTTCTGCATGCAGCTTATTACTCTCTGGTTTCTAGTAAGGTGTATCAATGACCAGAAAGCAGGTCAGTAACAACAGCTTCCACATCTTTTCGGGGGGGGGGGAATAGTGTCAGAAAGAAGCACAACTCGTCCTAGAGTTCTTTTGAACTTTTGATGTCAGAAGGAGAATCTTCTTCACCAGTTCAGCACTGTTAGGTTTTCTGTAAAGCACACGTTTCCTGTGTTATACCCTGTTTTCTTACACACGCTGAGATTTCTTTGCATGGTTTACTGCACAAAGGGAATTGGCATTTTTGTTAGAGCTTGCAAGTTACTCCAGCTTTCTCATTCCCACAATCCCTTGTTTAAGCTTGTATGTTGAAAGCTAATACTGGTGCTCTGTTGTCATGGCTAGTACCTTTCACTACAGAAAGAAACTTCAAAAGACACATCTGTAGCAAAGATCACAAACTACAGCCATTCTCATCACTTGACCAAGGAAGATGCATGAGCATTCAGACTGCATTTGATTATTATTTTTTTTTTTTAAGTCTTTCAAGGCATAAAGGACTATGAGTCAGGAACTAAAGCATCTTCAACAGCAGTAGAAAAGGAAAGTGTTACAATTAAGAATACTTGTGAGATAAAAAAAAAAGTGGTATCTGGGAATTACACTTGAGATTCCTTTTTAAAAATGGTTATCTACAGCATTCCCTCCTTGGGATTGTCCTCATGTTTCTATGCCTTAAACCCCAGTTGTTGCAGACAATGGGTACTTGCTCACAGGATTCTTTGGCATCCCTTCACAAGTCAGACGCTTACTCTTCTTGTAACCCTACAGGAAAAGGTTTTGTGGTTTTGAAGGCATGTTTGTTTGCCTGAAGTGCCTGGACCTTGCAGACTCAATTACTGCTAGAGGAGGTAGAAGAATCTTTAAACTTCCTTACTAATGCATTGCACCATCTGATTTACTCCCCTAAAGTTTCATTGGCAATTAATGAGATAATCATGGACTGTTCCCATGGTTTATGTCATGTTCAGGTTTATTTTTGCATCACATCGGGCTGCCTAATGTGGCAAAGGCCTCAGCTTCTTTCTCTGCAATGGAGACTGTATGACTAGCTGTAGCTTGTCTCACAAGATTCACAGATACTGGAAAAGGATTTACTCTTTGGTGGCTGAACTGGTCTGCCTGTTCATTCATAGATTCAAAGGTGGTCCTGTGGTCTTTAGGTACACCAAAGAGAAATGTGTGACTTCCTCTATACTCTTATTTCAGTGAACCAAGCAGAAGAGAATGAGGGAAGTACTACGAGGCAGCAGCAATAGGTCGGGTTCAAGTTGGAACATTGAGTTGCAGGGATTAGGCACAAGTACAATGTTGTCCTCAAACTGTTCATGTATGTGAAAATAATTAATTGCCCAAATGAGCCATAATATTGATGATAATCATGATAAAGGGAAAGTACATTTCATTTTATACATTAAGCTGAAAACACGTCTTTTTCTTGTGATGGTCTCTTCAGCTATTTAATATGTAATATAAGGAGTACTTTACCCTAAACTGTTCATTTATGCCTGTAATTTTAGCAAGGGTTCCAATGATAACATAAATTACAAATTAAAGATAAGACTGTGGGGGTTCATTTACAATAATCCAGGGATGAATTACCACTTTAATTTATATGCAATGCATGGTAGTGGTAATTTTTAAATGTAATTTGTGATTTTGAAAAATATCCCTGTCTTCGCGTCCTCCCCACAATGTCTGTCATCAGCTTCCTCATACCTCTCAGAAGTGGCTAGCAATATGCCTTTAATTTCTTATATAGAAATGTAAATAATACATTAATATTTGTACAGTATCACCTTTATTTGACTAGAAAAATTCACAGTTTTTTACCTTTTTTTTCCCAACTCTTTGTTGTGCATTTGTATTTTTCTCCTGCTCTGTGAGAACATTGAACTTCTCCAGTAATTAAATTTGTTAATACAGTGTACACTTAAAATTTTTTGCTTTTGCACAGCTGTCTACAAAACCAAACCAAACCAAAATCAAAAAAGCTTCCGAGGACATTTTTTCAGGTTTTATTGGTAGCTGAAGCAGTTACAATGCTTAAATAATTGTATGAAATTAAATATAGAATTATCTTTATGATTTTTTGTCATTGAATATTGCAACCAACTTCTGAGAATACCTCTGATGTACATATTTTTTTAGTAATTTTTATGTAAAAATACTTGTATTACTTCCTCAAACCTTTGTATCTTTTAGACATGTTTTATGTAAGTTGACAGAAAATGGTCTTAACAGTTTAAAAGTTGGGATTTAAGCAAATGAAAACAATATATAAGGAGGACACCAGAGTATGGGAGATGGAGCAGCTTTCCCTACAAGCACAGAATTCCTGCCCACTTATACTTGAGATGCAGAAGTATTTCAATAGAAAATGGTTCACTCCCTAAAACAGATGGAAATGAGGAGAGGTTAAATTAATATTTCACCGTTCTTTCAGCTGTTTGTTTCTTTCTTGGTTATATATTCTTTTAAAAATAATTTTAATTTTTAAATATATAAAGCTATACGCTTTGGAAATCAAAAGAAAGTTTAAAAACAGTCTTTAAAATAGCATTTTCATTTTGGTTTCTCTGTATTTTATGTGAGCTATACGGAAAACAGATGGAAGCATTATTAATTTTTTCCCCCAATGAGTTTTAGTGCAGCATATTTGTATGTGTTATCTGAAACATATGAATACTTAGTATTGCTGCTGTTAAATTCGTAATGAGTTGTAGGGATTGTGAAATTCCCTGACTGGCTCTCATGCAAGTAGTTCATTTGCAGTGCTTAGATGTGTTAAGATTAAGCAGGGGGAATATGGCAAGCACTATCCCTGACCCTAGATGAAAAATTCAAATTTCTAGCTTTATGAGTTTACCCCAACTCTCGTGTTTGGAAAAAATCAGATAAATACTGTGCAACCCTGCAAAAAATCTTGCAGGAAAACCTAACTATAAAAGATTGCGTGGATTCCATGCCTTATATTGAAAATTCTCTAGTAAGTACAAAGACCTGGAAATCTTGGGGCAAATTTTATGTATCATATAAGTCTTTCCTTGTTTATAGCAATACTTAATGTGCACAGGCATGTTAGACATTGGAATACCCGAGTCAACTTGTATTTGTTTAAATAGCAATGGTGGGTACGTGGAAATATTGGTTTTGGACTTCAGCCACGTCTTCATAACTGGATTCAGGTCTTTTCAAGTGGGACAAAATGTTGTGAAGTGTCTCTGGCTATATTTTCATGTTTAGTTATAGTAAAACTTATTTTAATGTACTGTGTTGTATCTGTGTAGATATTAATACATAAAATAAGTTAAACTAAATGTGTGACATACAGCATAATATACTGTAATCTTAAATATTTTTCTTTTTCAGAAATACTAATTTTTTTAAGTTCTGTAATTTTTATCCAGAAATGTTAAGGCCTTCTAGGCAAGATCTTACATATCTGTATACTCTGGCAGTTTGCATCTCTGCATTGGAAACTCAATGCTTACAAAAATTAAAGCACATAGTCTGATCATATAATTGATCATAATGAAACTATTATATGAGTAATGTTACATACATAGTTAATAGTCCTTATATTCCTCTGAAATTTGCAAGGACAGATGGAGTGCTGCATCTGCTTAAGTACAAAAGCAAGATAGTGTTCTCAATATGTACAGAAATTAGGCATGGGATACAGCAATATTTATTCAAACAGGGACATGAGATGAAAGTGATAGTTAAAATGGAATTGCTGCAGGTTAAACCCCTTATCTTTGAATTGGGTTAGTGTTGTGCAGATTACACGTTTCAGAAGCATTTTCATCATATTAAAAAAAAATTAGTACATATATTATTACTAATTTTTTCCTTATTTTGTGTAATTCATTTGAAAAATCACTGGTTGCACAATGTGCAGTTCTGTCCTAAGGCATGTCTGTTACCACAGCAGATGATTTCTTGGGGCATCGGGCCCAGAATATCTTACTGCAGTTCATTTATAGATGAGTGTTTGTGTGTTTCTGTAGAATAGATATATGTGTTCTGGTCTTGATTGGTGTGATTCTTTGCAAAAAGAAGACAACAGAACAAAACAAATCTTAAAATGGATCTATCTGTTCTGATTTTATTGATTTTATTCTATTATTATTTCATAAGATGTCTTACTCAGATCAAATGTTGTAATACTAGACTTTTGTAAGTTGTAGAATAAATTTAGCTATAAATTAGCTGAATTAAAATTACAAGTAAAATATTAGTTTATGAAGTAGTATACAGTAAATAACCCTTTTTAAACAATAATTACTCTGTTCAGTACTAGCACATGACTAAGAAGACATTCAAAGACTTTGATAAGACCCTTTATTAGTGATTATAACTGTGTTTCCAATGATAGCTAAATTTATAGATTGTATGTGTGAAAGGGCCATTCTGTAGATAACAGTGTAAACATTACTTTTATAAAGCTGATGAACTGCAGTTGTGTTACAGTGACATTATCAATAGGACAACTGTGTTTTTTCTTTAGTAAAATACTTGAGAAATATACCTCTTATCTGCATGCTGATATCTGTATTTCTCTGCTGGGAACCAATTTAAACACTTCATGAGAGATTGACATTTTCAGTGCCTTAAACATCCTTAAAAGCTGCTTTGTTCATTGCAAACCATATTTAGTATGACCTCATAATAATGTAGCACACCTCAAGTGTCATGCCTGTCTTTACTATGCACATTGGAGCTGTGTTCATCTAGACTAGACAACTGCACTTCAAGGAAAGATTTTTTTTTTTCTTGATAGGCAATTAGCAGTAATTAGGAAGATTCACTTCACTAAGATGTCAACATGAGATTGTTTAAAAAAGTTGAATGTCAGTGGCTTTAAAAGAGGGTTTTTTTCCCTGACACATAGGTATGGCATATGAAACATGAAATGTTAATTTAACTTTTCTGCTTATTATTCATGCACAATATTATTTTGTCATTCAGATACTACACTGACAGAGTGCAAAGGGTGTTAAAATAGTGCTGCTAGAATAAAAAGAGGATTAATCTACCATTGGCCAATTAGCCAAAGGGTACTTAATGGTCTCTAAAGGCTACTGAAGTCTAACAACTAGCTAAAGCACTGGCAAAAAGTCCTCTATATTACCTTCATTTACTTGACATTTTGTGAAACAGTCAGCTGCTGATAACTGCATTTGGCTGAAAAAAAACTTAGTGATACAGTGGATTTTACTAAATTTTCAGAAGAATAAATGGCAAATAATTTTTACGCTTTGGAACTTCTTTTTGCTTTTGTGGTCTTTGTTTCAATTTAAGGATAGGATATTAAGTCACCAAAGACTTCGGTTTCATATTTTGTCTTCATGTCTGGAATACTAAGTAATCAAACACTTACAGCACTTGCATGAAAAAAACTTTCACTGAGGATTTGGAGTTATTTGCCTTTTCTCTATATGATCACGTTAAGTAGGAAGCACAGTTAGCTTTTTAGTCTGGTGTATATCTTTTCATACTTTCAGATATCTACATACTCTCTTTATTAATTTTAGCTTTTTTTTTTCTGTGACCCATCATGCAGAGATAGGTTTTGATTCAAGAGATCAAAACAGGGTCATGATTAGTGGGATTGATTTAGTAAATTTTGTCTCTCGTATTGTGAATGGGTTTATCATTATGTTATAATAACATTTGATAGAGTACGTAAAATCATAAATACCTAATTCAGGGCCTGCAAATATGTTTTAAAAGTTTTTTCATAGTTTGTGTGCCAGAAGTACTGCTTATCTTGTATATATTTCATGATCAAGCTAAAGCTGTGAGAAAAGATAGCATTCTATTTAAAACCTTCAGATGAGCAATGTTAGATTTTAAAGTAGATTTTAAAGTAGAACTTTGCAGAGGAGCTATGCATATAGCAAATGTTTTTTATTGCCTACTATAGCAAGGTTTCTTAGAGAAAACACAAAAAGAATATGTTGACTTCAGGTTTCTTACAAACACTCTGTGCACGTTGTAATGTTTTTGTACACCAGGATTTTCGAATGGCAAGCTTCAGAGGAAATATGACTTTTAAACATCTGAGGATCTTTAGATTGGATTACAAAATAAGTAGTAAAATAAGGTTGTGTTATTGCTTTAAAAGTGTTTCAGGAATACCTGATTGGCATTCTATTTTATAATTTTGCCAGGAGATACATTCTATATAATAAATTCTGCAAATATAAACGTATGGCACGGGATCACGTACAGCAGTGGCTGTGCAATATCAGCCACCACCACCAGAAATGTCATTTTCATACATGCCACCTGCCATAGGAGGGCAACTGCGTAAACTGAGCTAGAAGCTCTTCACAGGGTTGATGTGATGCCGAGGAGCAATAGGCCATTCCAGGAGCTTTCTGCATTAATCCATTGGGCCTTCCGCAGAGCCGTCTTTCTGAGCAGAGGGCTTATGGTAAAAAGTCTTGCTGAGTCACTGGAAGTTTCGCACTGACTACACAGAAACTTAGATTTCATCACTTATGCCTTTGTGTACAGCAGAACAAAGTGTCATGAGTATACCAGAAGCAAGGAGATTAAGATAGATGGATGTTAAAATATTGAATCTATAAACATCTGTTAAGCCAAAACACTCTGGAGGAGGTGCAGCAGACAAAGGCCGCTACATCGAGGAGGAACAGCGGTAGCCTGCCTTTACCAACATCTGGTCTAGCTGGTATTTAAGATTCTACCTTTCATCCTGGTGACCTCTTCCCCTGGAGTAAATCCTTTTCACTCTGTCACTCAGGATTTGTGTGCATGGTAGCACACACACAAAAAAACCCCTGTGTCTAAAAAAGACAAAAGAACAAAAGACCTCACCTAAAACTTAGCGAGTGGTGAGGGACAGCACAGTAATGAACTTGCTTCTTAAGTAAGTAAGTGCAAGGAATATCTTTTAAATACCTTGCTGGGAAAGGGGGGCTGTTTTCCACTTCCTACACAGATTTATATAGAATTTTCACATACCCTTTCAATATACTGCAAATTATCAACACTGTAACACCATTTACATTGTTTCCAGAGCTGTTAAGAGACAGCCTTCTTGATACCTCTGATTGCAATTGTGTGTCTGTCTTGATCTGCTTTTGCAAGTTGAGGGGTGTTTGTCTTGTACATCATACACTACTTTCACCACTTCACCCCCATAGTTCTGATGCTGTTTCTGAATTTATGTACATTCATATTTGAGTGATTTTTTTCTACCTCCTCACCTAAGTAAATTCTGTAATCAATGTAGCACAGTAGTCTTTGGCACCTGTCCCATGAAAGCCTTTTCTTTTTCAATATATTTGCTACCATTTTGGGGAGTGTGGCCATTGCACTCATGGCATTTTAGACCAGATGCTTTTTGGCGGCAGCAATAGGCTAAGAAACTTCAGAGACTCATGAGCTATCTTGGGCAGATATGGGGGCATTTCTAATTTTAATCAGAGATATTGATCTAGCTATGATTTTTTTTTTCTTTTCTTTTTATGAATAATTTATTATAGAGACACTGAATCATGAAATTCTGTATGTAGAAATATTGGCTATACTGGATAAATTAACCTAATCCTCCTATCTTTCTGTACTACTACTAGTTTTACTTATTAAAGTACCTTCATTTTGTCTTACTCAGACTGTATTCATTGTGAGAATAATAGATCAGATTAAGGAATAGCCAATTAGAAAATACATTAACACTATTTATCTCTTGTTCAATAATGACAGCAGATGCAGAAGAGAATGGAAAAATTAACCCCTTTACTAAGAACAGCACTTATCTCAGATACATATGAAAACTGCCCATTTGCTTTAATAAATGCACTTAAGTGTGAAATACTGTTAGAGTTTTAACTTTAAATACAGAGTGCATTTTCTTATAGGCATGATTTTTTTTAAGCTAATGCAAAATCTAAACCTGTTCTCATGTCATTCATAATGGGAATAAACATGACCATAAGTAGGTTTTCTTTTATTTGGATATATATGTGGTCTTCAGATGACAAATATGGAAATGCATGTGCATATAGAAACATCTGTAAAAAGTTTTGTTTTTTTTTTTTTCTTTCACCAAACAGTATAAAACCTTTCTTTAGCTAACTGATAAAATGGTTGGAAATAGACCACTTTCTTGAACGTTCTCTCACCCATGTTTTTTTCCGTACTGGCATATAGTATGGGACACATTTACTCATTTCTACCAATAGTATGTTTTCAATTTCTTAGCAGGATTTTTCACAAAGGAGTGGTGGTTTTTTTTTCCCCTTTGTCAGATTTTGATACCATTTTGTGTAATTGTTCCTTATGTTAAACTACCCTATTACATTCTTCTTTGAAATAATACGATAGCACTATAGTTACCCTCTTAAGGAGCTGTTAGGCCGTTGGTGTCTTTAGGCTGACTACAGGTTCGTGGAAGTTAACCACAAGCATGAAGATTATTTCAGTTCCCCTTTTCACAGTACAACATTCAATATTATTTAAATTAAAATAAATATTTTATTTTTAAAATTACGTCTATAAGGAGAACTGTGAAATATAGTTACAAAGATTGACTAAGTCTTGTCAGTTGTCAATCAAGTGCAACAAGACTGAGAGTTTGTTTGCATGTTATTTATTTGAACTAAATCCCTAACAAGCCTCGTCTGCTAATTGGACTTAGCATTTATGTTGCTAAATGAGAAGCGTTTTGGCTGCAGTATAGGGTGGTAAGACCTACCCAGTGGAATAAACAACTAACATCTGTTATCCTGTCCTGCTCCAGCTTGGCTTTTACCACTTAAGTACCTCAGCCCTAGAGTCAAGGTTATGGAATATGTGGTTCTCTGGCTATGGTGCATATATGTGAAAGGGAAGAAATAACACAACATGAGTAAAGACCAGCCAACCAGAAGATATTTAGTGCAGCTGGTCCACTTTGCTTTAACCTCTACAAGCCCTACAAATATCAAAACAAAAGCCAAGAGAAGGGTGTATGTTTTATAGCAGTTGTCAACACAGCAATTCAAGTGAGCTTACAGTGGTCACCATTAAAACAGATTTGACATTTAACCACCTTTAATACACATCGGTGTCTGAGACACCTTGGTATTTCTTCATGCTCTGTGTAGAAATAATTGCTGAATCCCAGAGAGGCTTTGTTTGGTTTCAACAGTAACTACTGTTACAGTTTTATATGGTAATTTTTGCCTGTCATGGTAAAAATAGCAAAGTGTACAGTCAAAATGGAATTAGCCTGCCTTTTATAAAAATTGCTTGTTTTTAATGTTAGTTGACTTCTCTTTCATACCAGATTTGATGTTTGTGTGAACTAGAGAATTCAACCAACAGCTATGCAATATAATTACAGATATTACATATACTGTTTCATTCCTCTTGAATTCTGAACTAGAGAAGCATCTCTTACGATCAAGCAGAAATATTTTTAGGATGCAATTGTGATTGTTTCTTCTGTTTGTAAAACAGGTGTTGACCTCCAACCTGGCCAAGTGGCAACAGGAGAAGGAAGATTTACAAGGAAAATTGAAGTTCAGAGAACATCTGTCTCAAACTGCTGGCAAGAGTGAAGCCACACCAGCTCCTTCAAAGAACAGTGATTTAGAGATGAAACAGCTGCAGTGCAAACTAAAGGTGACAGAACAGATTATCTAGTGCTGAGGATAATTCATCTGAACAGTATTTTGTAACTGGGTCAAGTGGATACACATATACTCACATATGCATATCATATATATATCTTAGCCAATGACTAGCAACTTAGGTGTTAGATAACCTTTGAAGTTAAGTAGAAATGCAGTCATAAGCAGGAGAACTAGAAGTTACAATCAAAACAATTTTTGCAGATCAAATAGGCCAGACAGGGATGCTTGCTGGGTTTTCACACAATGATTAAATGCATCTTGTTGGAAAGTGCTGTGGAATTACTTCAATGAGAATTGTGTTGAGTCCTTGCCTCCTTTAAGAAAGAGGTAAGCAATAGCTATCTGAGGAAGGGAAGCAAAGCATTTGAGATGAAGGGGCAGCTCACATAGTGTTATGTTACCTATATATCACTACTGTTCTTGTCTTCAAAGAGACATCATTCTTTTTGTACTTGTATTTTTGTAGATTAGTGGGTAGGAAAATACTAATTGGTTGATGATTTCATTCTTCAGTCTCCAGTGATTCTGTTATATGTGGGTGATGTAGATGCTGGACTGTGTCGATCTGAGAGCTTTCTCAGCAGGTGACCTGGCTTGAACATGTTAATGCTCCTCTCTGCTCACTGGAGAAAATATATGTGCAACAGCATGTCTTAAAGTTGTTCTTTTCCATCATTTTGTGTTTAATATTTGAGGAAAGAGAAAAGGTCAAAATGTTACAGCTTCTTGCTGCTTGAAGAAGTGGCACGCTAGCAAGCCGACTGAAGGATCAAGTAGAAGAAAAGGCTACATTATGCGAGTGATATAGCTGGCACTGGCTCTCAGTACATGGATTATCTGTGCTATCACATGAGATATGAGTAGTGCTCAGACCTCTTAGCTGTTGATGGTAATCATGGTATTACAGATCATGGTATTACAGATCTTGGCTATAGTACACTGAATGCGTATCATCTTAATTCAGGATTAGTAAAGGTAGGTCACATTGATAAAGAGATGAGGGCAGCAGGAGTAGCCATGAAAAGGCACATAATTTGATCTACTTTAATTATGAGAAAGAGATCTTGAAACTATACACTTCTTGAGTGTTGATTTTAGATTTGGGTTTGACTAATGTACTTCTGTTGCTGGTAAGTGGTAATTTCTGTTAATTAGGCTTGTGCTTTTTTAGACGAGTGCCCTCATTATCCAGAAACCTAGTAGTCAATTGCTCTATTAAAGTAAGAAAAATAAAAAATGAGGATTTTTTTTTTTTTGTAAAATACTCTAGGAGTAACACTTATACTGGAAGCCTACTTTATTTTTCTGCTATGTGTGAACTACAAAATATATTGCTGAAAATCAAAGAGTTTTTGTTTCTGCAGCAGAGGAAACATTTAGCAAGCATATGTAAATCTGATATCAAAAATACTAATTGGACTTTTAATGACTTCTTAAAGATGTGCTACATTTTAATGTAAAAAACCAAACCATGTATGCAAAACTACATTTAGAGTAAACCTGGTCTGTGACCCATATCCAAATAGGTAGAGTGAATTCACTAGTTGCTGAATTGAGCGAGAGTTTGGACTGTAAGGGCCTCAAAAGCTACTGAAGTCGAGTTACTGAAATTCTTAGCCTTGTTTTGACCTAGTATTTTTTCAAAAAATTAACTTCTGCAAGTCATTTTTAGAGAAGAAATTGGCAAAAGTTGTTGACTATTGTTCCAGGCTATCTAGCATACTTTAAAAGGAGATACAAAATTATTCTTCTAAATGCCTGGAAGTGGGAGCAGCAAAAGCATTCCTTACAGCTCAAAGTACCTGTTTTTGTAAGTTTTTAGTTCTGTTTTGTTTTGTGGTTTTGTTTTTTTTTTTTTTCTTAGAACTGTCTTTGCAGTGTTTGTTTATGTTGTATGTAATGATTCCTTGTATCTTTGCCAATAGGAAGAAATGTGTTCAGTGTGGGTGGTGAGTTTGGAAGCAAAATACCATAAGCATATATCTTTGCCTCTGAGCATGTGCAGAGGCCCACCTAAGTATTCAAGTTTGTATCTGGTGCATAAACCATGTAACTGGGTGCTGTGCTTCACGCTAATGAAGCTCAAGCTCAACAAACAGGTCTCAGGAAATTTAGGAATATTCTGCTAGCATACATCATTTTAACAATTTTCTGGTTATACCTCACATTATAATAATAGTAAATAGACTAGACAAGTTATTAAGAACAATATTTTACATCTAACTATGCACACAAGAATATATACTCCCCTTGAGGTGCACAGAGTTATGTACAATACTCCCATTAATGTTAATAGGCGTTACAAGTCTGCACTGAGCAGAGAAATTCTCCTGAAATATCTTTGTTCACAGCATGTCTGATCTGTTCACTTATTGTTTATACATAATAAGTAAAAAGCTTTACTACAGGGGATGAATCTGCATGCATTTAGGCACACATATATGTTTTGCATACACTTAACATGTATGTATCTTTTGGCAACACCTTTTGAGGTTCTGAAATATCTAAGTGCAATGGCATTCAATGCATGTGCTAAAATTGCCAAGATAGCTACTTAGTTAAATTTCATATTTTTATTCAGTAGAGTGATTCAGTTCTATATGTAAATCTTGGGTAAGTTATGTGTGTGTTTGCATGGAGAGGCTTTTTTTGTTGTTTTACTTCTATAAATGCCAACAGCTGTATAATTCTCCTTACTGGAATTACACATCCCTGAAAGTTAGGATCATACCTTTATGTTACTGAAATGTAGCATTTGTGTTAGTGTGGCCAAGTGGAAGTGTCTTTGTCTTGTGCTTTGAGTTTCAAGGGACACAAAAACAACTACTCCTATAGATTGCCTTGTATTTCTAAATGCAGAAGATGAAAAGCATTATTGGAAATTGTTCTTTCACA
Source organism: Tringa tobata (assembly GCA_033628505.1). Lineage (NCBI taxonomy): Eukaryota > Metazoa > Chordata > Aves > Charadriiformes > Scolopacidae > Tringa > Tringa tobata. Next base: position 112,112 of record JAHREE010000067.1, read on the forward strand.
GATGCAGGCCCCTTGTGCTGTACAACTACATAATTCAAGGATGTAGTTCAAATGAAGATCCAGTTTTATTTCTCTTCTTTTCTGTTACCTTTTCACCTGACCATGCTATGCAAGAGAAAATGTGGTCCTGATAGGTGCACTGGGCTTGCAGGTGTCCTGGGGAACATCTATTAATCATACATTACTGGGGCAATGGGAAAGTACTGATTTTTATAATGTTTTCCAAGGAATGTACTTCTGCTTAAGGTTTGCTAGAAAGTAAAAATGCTCGTTCTGTACCAATTAATTTCTAAGAACGTTCATAAAATACGTGGAAGTTTACACAGCCCATTGTTTCAAACAAATTTACTGCCATAATATTCAGTCTGCTTAATTTTTATTTTAATATGTTTCAATATAGAATTCAAATAATGAAATCAGTAAGCAGTTGACCACCATTAAGTCACTAAAAAATGAAGTCCAGGAAAAAGAAGAACGGGTTCGGGAACTACAAGCCAAGTACGTTCACTCCTCTATCCATTGTGTTTGGTGCCACCCAGTGGCTGCTCTATTATTGTTACAACATTAACCATTCATAAATAGATTTTTAAGAGAATGCTTTATTCTTCTTTTTATTGCAGTCTTGCAGACCGCTACAGGGCTTTTTTTATAAACTGGAGCAATACATGCTAAAATTGCGTTTTGTTTAAACTGATGAGTGATTAGCTAGCTACAGTATCTGTACTGCCATAAGAATATCTTAAATCAAAACTCGGACTCTAGAGTAGACTATTTTATCCTTGATGTAAGTCTAAATGAATTCCTCAGCACTGTTAAACAGTCTTTCAAATACAGTAATTCTTTGCCTAAGGGCTAAGAGACATGTCAAGGTTCAGATGCTTAAACAAGATTAAATATCCAGTCTTACATTCATAAAAAGTTCAAAAGGACAGTTGTATTTGTTTCTATCTGAATTGGTTAAGGTTTGCTATTCATTTTGAAATTCGCATGTATTGTTGTGAAGTGGGCAACTGAGATTTTTATTCTACTTACTATAACTCATATAATACTGTTCTTCTTATTATATTACTATATAAACATAACCTGTTAGTATATCTGTGAATTTCTTCCCAGTCCCAGAGTTTAGCTCCTCTAGCCATTCTGATTTTTTTCACTTGTAGAAAGAATGCAGTTTGTTTATCTGAAATTAGTTCATTTCAAAAATAGAGAACTGTTAAAATTCTTAAATTCTGTATATTGTGTATTTTCTGTTTCACAATAAACCTGAGTTTTTCCACTTTAAGACGTAAATTTAAAATGGAGTTACTGGTTATCATGCTTCCTTTATAAAATAGAAAAGCACTATAAAATAGTGCTTTTTCATAAACTGTAAGATATAATCACCAAAATAACATTAATATTATAAATGTGGAAGAGATGAAAGAAATTTTAAGATGCACTGGTTTCCTGTTTTGTTTTTTTTTAATACAATGTATCAACAATTTTTTATTCCTGAACATATTACCATCATTCATTTTACTTTCATTAAAAAAGAATCCGGTAGTCTGAACATATTCAGGTTTTGCTTACGTTTATATTTAAAGTATTTATTTGTGTCATAATGGTGAAGGCATTGTATAAAGCATAATTTTCTTATTGAACAGAGATTACATTGTAGTACATAGATTTCTTTTTTTGGAAGTTTCTGAAAAATGCTGATATTAATTCTTGGTTTTACAGTTTTTAAGAATTATTATCTGACAGATTATGGAAACGGAGATTTTTCATGTATTTCTGTGTATCACTCAGTTGGATGAAAGGAGACTTCTCCTTTCACTTTCTTTTAGAAATAATTTTGTTTGAATGATGCCCACTTCAGACACTGAAAAAATTTAATTAATTAAATTTTGTGTATTCAACATTTTTTTCTTTTTTGATAATAGCTTAAGAATTATTAAGATTTCAGATCAGACAATTTAAAGCATAAACCACAGCAAAAAGCAAATCACAAATAAATTGAATATTTAGAAATAGGTCTGTTTTAATAAGAGACTTGAAACTGGTTTTAATGAGTGAGAATAGGGTAAATTGCAAGAATTGCATCATCTTTTATTTTAAAAAATATTATAAAGCTACAGGAATGATAGTTTGTCTACTGCATTTATACTTTTTAGTTGTTTAAAATAGTTGCATATTAACTATATTTTTTGATAGTGACATGCAGTGTGACTTCTTCCCTTCTAGGATTTCTCGATTGGAGAGGGACCTTAGTATGAAAAGACATTTGATAGAAGACTTACGATCTCGTTTAAAAACAAATCAAGAAAGTGAGAAAACCTCCAATGAAACATTGGAAAGTCTTGAGAGAAAGGTACCTCTTTCTTGCTATTGATAGTTTTAGGAAAAGCAAAAGCTGGTGGATTACAGAAGTTATTTCAACACACTATATATACTAAATCAATATATTGCTTTAAGCAAACAACATACAGTTAATCTAAGGGTGTAATTCCCTCCACTATAATTTGTATGAAATCAGTGTATGTTGATAGCTTGGATGGATTCAGCATAATTTAACGTATGTTCATAAGAGGTGTAATTAAATACTGAAGTATTCAGAACAGTGAGTTGCAAGGATATGCTCTAAGTAGTGAGATTTAGTTTTATGCACTGTAAGTTCATAAAATACAGTAGACCTGAAACAAATGTCATTTTACATGACATGCGCTAATGAAGTCCATGCACCTCTCCTGGCTATAGTAGTTAAATGCTTTAATATGTTAATCTATTTTCTACTGTAATGTTACGAATGATTCACAGTTCTTAGCTTAATGTAATTATGTCTGTCTAGGTAGAGCCTAATTCCTATAGCAGATTATTTTCTCCTGCAAAATTCCAGGGCAATTCCACTGAAGCTAGGAGAACTTGTATATGTTTTGGCATCTTTCTATATTACCCAACCAATGTATTGCCCTTCAGCCTTTAATACGAGAAAAAGATTATGACATTTGGTTGTCTGTGAGGCTATGCAGCTTATGACCCCAAAATAGAAATATACAATTTGCCAATTTCCTTTTCTTTTCCTAGAATGCAGTTTCTTGCTGGATATCACAAGTATTATCTCTGCTTGTAGTCATATAGCACTTTCAGCTCTAGAGAGAGCTACTGTCTTACCCTCTGTGCCAAAGATAAGGTGTTTTTAAGAAATCCGCAGCCAGAGAGTGAGAGCATAAGTAAGCAAGGGAGCTGAAGTGTAAAACAAGAAATACCTGGTTTTTGTTTTAAGACGATAGATTTATAATGGAAGTATGCACTTTAATGCTGTTATTTGAGTATTTTAAGCGCTGCATTTCTCAGATTCCAGAGAATCAAATTCCATACGTTAATTTGATTATTCCATGTGGAAACTCAACTTGATAAATTTTACATTATCTTCAGGAGAAGATCAAAGAAATTCCCTGTTACTCGATATTGTTGGGAAAATTTTGTAATTAATACTGTCAGGAGAGCTGAATTATTTTCTAGGAGCATTGGTCTTTTTCTTTTTACCTAAAATCAGTGTTTGCATTGTATGGTAAAATGATAGTAATCATCTAGGAGGCTTTACAGACTATTAACTTGTAGACAGTTATCATTTTCTCAGCTGAGTTTCAATTAATTTTTTTAGCTCTGATAGAAGAAATGAATGGAAGTTGTGGTTTACGCCCTTTTGCATGCATCCCAATGGTAAAAAATACATATAGACAAGCAGCTCTGCAAATGAAAAGCTTTTCTTTATACTTAATACAATTTAAGACTTTATGTAACAAGATTGTGTGCAAACAGATCTCTACTGGATCAACAGCAGAGATTTATTGAAGGCTGTAATTTCAGAACAAGGTACTTTAATCAAATTATTTATATTATACAGGCATGTTTATGCAATATAGGTAAGCTTAGTTTTGATTTGATTTACATTTTTAAGTTTTATATCTTAATATTATTATTTCAGGTAAAGGCACTGGCTGAAGACTGTTCAAACAAAAAAAGTTCCATTGACTCATTGAAACAAAGACTGAATGTAGCTGCAAAGGAGAAGTCTCAGTATGAGCAGATGTATGAAAAGGCTAAAGATGAGTTGGAGAAAAAGGTATATTAAAAGTTCTGATGGCTCCATACTGGAACTTTATGATACCTCACTTTCAAATGAAAAATTGCAAGGTCATCAGCTTAGACTTTCTTAATAGAGAACGGTAAAAAAGAACAGACTTTCTGATTTACTTCAGTCTGAAATTTAGATGCTGATTATGGACTTAATGACTGAAAATGAAATTACTTTTTCCCAATAAATTAGATTTTATATGTTGCAAGTTGAAGGTTGTGTGATGTTTACTATTGTGTGGGAGGTTGGTTTGTTTGTTCATTAGTGATCTACCGTAGCTGCCTATCAGCTTTTATCATATCACTGCTGGTTGTCTGCGGATGTATTTCAGGATCTCAAGCTTAACGATCTGGAGAGCAAAATGATTGCGACTGAACATGCCATGACTGAACTCGAGGCTACTGCATCTCAACAGCTACATGGCTTGGCTATACAGACTGGACAGGCTTTGGAAACTATACAGAAGAAGCTGCTGCTCACCAATGACAAAGTAGAAGAGTTCGTGACGTTTGTGAAGGTTTGAATTTTGATTTTATTCTGAGTGTTCACCCAAATAAAGGTATCTTTGAGTGAAAACAAAATGTAAAAGATTAAAGGAACTTAATCTTTGGTGCATTTCCTGTGCTGGAAGAATCTTTGAAGTTCCTGCACTGGCCTGATATCAGCTCTGAACTGGTCTAAGCAGGGAGAATCAATGGCTCTTGGCCTCTTTCCTGGATTTCTGTAGATTTCTGTAATTTTTATTTGTCATCTTTTTGTATATGGCTGCCAGTGTACTTGTTCTCAAGAAAAAAGTGCTTAGTTGTATAGTAAATTACTCTGCAGAAAAAAATTTCCCAACACATTTAAGAAAATAATTTATATCTGTTGATTAGTGTGAATTACCTCATTTTCCACATGCGTTTTTTTTGCAGAAATATTAAATAAGGAAGCCCCTCTATTGCAAAATTGCAAGCAGTATTAAAAGCAATATGTAGAATATCTTTTTCTTATTTTGGCTAAATATGTAACAATGTGCTACAGTGCATCATGCAATAATGCTATGTGGTGGTACACAGATCTCTTCCTTATACTGCTTCAGTGTGTTCTACAGAGTGGACTAATCTTTTTTTCGCAACTTAATACTTGAAATATAATTTTTTATTTTTTTTTTACATATCCCCTATGTAACTTAAGAATTATAATGCCTATTCAGTATATATCTGTCCTGAATTTAGCATGTATCTACTATATACCTATTTTCAGATAAGGTTATATCTTACTGAGGCATGAAGAAGATCCACTTCTCTACTGTTCTTGAGTTTCTGTAGAGATGAGCTGCTTTCAGATCTGAGCAAGTCTGGTAGCACCTGAAGTAAGGAGCAATGGTATTTTGATGCACTGTAAAAAGAAGGCATATGTAGTTATCTTTTCATTAATAACATTCCACTGTGGATTTAAATTTGGTAACCTAAATATTTGTGCACTTCACCTTCTTTCTGTCATCAACAGATAACATATCAGTCTACATGGCAGCATATCAGTCTACATGGCATGGCATTGGCCTGAAACCACCATGTCTTCACTTCAGTTGTAAAATTCACATCAACTTCATTATGAAAAAGGCTGAAAAATGTTAAATGTGCTTTAAAATCCTAAACTCACAAAATTTTATAAGCTAAAATATCTAAGGTGAAAATGAGGATTGGCTTGCATGAAAAAAATGTTTCCATTATTTAAAAAATTAGTTATTTTATTCTTTTAAGTTTGGGATTAAAATAAAGGCTTCTATTTGCCTTGTTTTGTAACCCTTTGTGAAGTGGAGTACAACTGGTCACTGTGCTGCTGTGATTCAGGAGTATCTTGCCTAATCTTGAATGAACTGTTATTTTTCGGGGCGGGGAATGTGCTTCTAATACAGAAAGCTTCCTCAAAGAGGAAGAAATGAGTGTTCTGTCCACAGCTGCTTGCTTCTCTTGGGCTAGGTATGGGAAAGTCAAAATTAATCTAATGTAATTCAGTCTCCTTTCTGGCTGCTATAAATTTTGGAATGACTTCATCGAATAAACCGAAGTAGCAATTAGAGACAAACGAGATAAGCAAATGTTCATACTATCAATACTTTACATACTTCCATAATAACAAGTTTATAAAAAATCAGAAAATGAGAAAGTAAAAGATCTTCTGTTTTCAAAAGTAGTTGTTACGAGGAAAATCACCATTAGCAACTATTGTGATACTTCCTTCATTGTTGATTAAGATGACTGATTCTCTCTGTTAGCTACCATGAATATTCATGGTTGTACTGTATGTGAAAAGAATGTTAATATGTAGCTTCTCTATAAATAATAATAATTTTTAGCTAATAAATAATAAAATATGTAGTTTCTGCCCTGGCTAAAAGAATATGCGTGCATATTTCAAGTAGCATTTTTGCTGACTACTGTTCCTCTGCAGAAAGATTTTTTGAAAATAAAGATGCTCTCTGTAAGTCAAATATTGATGAACAGGGGATTCCTCAGTAGACTGCTTTGTTTAGTTAGGTACTAAATATTTAGGGGAAAAGGTTCTCTGAAATCAGATTTTAGTAACAGTATGTACCACTATTAATAATATAGTTGAAAATCCTTGGCATTTCAGTGGAATTTTGTAGTATATCAAGTAAACCCTGTTAAAATACCTCTTACGTATCTGATACTATAACCTGCATAGGAAGATCGAGGTGGCACAATAAGACGTAGCAGTACTCCTTCCCGCACCAGCTATTCCTTTGAAGTCTGGTCTGTCTCATTTCTAGGTCTCTCTCCTTCCAGGCAGCTGTCAGTTTTCCCCTGACCTTGGATCTTCCTCAAGTTTCAGTAACTCAGATAAGTTTTTCTATATAGAGATCAAGTTTAATCAAGTTTAAACTGTCTCTTGCTTGACCCGTTTAACATACTTGTATGACTCTGTTATCTTTGCTATTCTAATCACTTCACAAGCCTTACTTGTTTTTCTGAGTGCGAGTGTAATCTTCTGCTCATTAATCAATTGAATGCAGGTACTTTTTCTAGCCCTTCCACATCTCTCATGATATTATATAGTGGTGTTTTTTTCACATACAACAATTATAGAATTTCAGTGTTGCTAGTTAATAGCTACAACTATTAATAGGACAACAGGGGAACTTCAGAGAAGAGAGTGTTGCTCTTCCTGTTTATAGCAGACACTGTTACTTGCCTTTAGAGTTATTGGTAACTTAGAACCACAGGATCTTGAATCCATTTAGATCATTATACTAAGTTACAAAACCTGGGGGAGAGGTTTCTGGTAGAATTCTGATATACACCACTGGATCAAATTAGAGAATATGATGAATTACTTGTCAAGCACATATTTGTAATGTACAGTAAAGTATTGCATTGCTGTGAGGAGCCCAGTTTGGGACATGTATGCAACTAACTAAAATGGCTAGATTGTAAAATCTAGTAATAGTTTCTAAAAACTGCGGAAGAAAAAATTGCAAACAAAAGTTGCAGTATCCAATATGTTGTAAGTTATTGCTGGACTTATTCTTGTTGGAGTGTGATATAGAGATCAGATGTTAGTCCTACATTACATCCAATAGGAAGCAACAGGTCACCTAAAATAGGTTAATTCAGAGCAGCTCATTTCTTCAAAGCTGCTATGAGAAAGATACAGGCTAGTAGAAAATACAAATAAAAATTGTGTGCTGTAACAGTTTATTAAGTAACCAAAAAGTGCACAGTTCCATAATTAGAGGGTAACTCCTCATAAATATCTGTTTCAGTTTGATAGGAAAGATAATACAATATTTAGAAATGAAAAGGCAATATAAAAGAAGTGGAAAATGGATTATAGAAAATAATCTGAAAGTATGAGCAGCAATAAAGTAAAGAGGATGGAGAAGAGGCAAAAGATAACAGGATGAAATCTGTGAGTAGTAAGGCCAAGAACAATACTGAAGGGGCAGGATTTAAATTTACTAGTAATAAGACAGCTATTGCAGGGCGGGTACAACCCATTATAAGATAAAACAACTCTGTAACTGTGTAAAGATAGAAGTCTTGTATGAACATTTCTGGCTTGTATCTGGAAGGAGGGAGGCTGATGTTGTATGAAGATGATGAAACAACCCCCAGTCTGTTAGCAGCCAATGGGAGATTTTAAACAATTTCTAGGAAGTAGTATGTTTAAACTGAGAATTTTTATAGCTTACAACTTTATAGGGTTTAGGGTTAATGAATTTTTCTCTTGCTGATTCTTATTTTGAATAAGTGTTCAAAGTAAGTGTAACTATACTGTAATACTGCCATGAGTCTAAAAGTATGATAATATTGAGTTGATATTCACAAAAGGCAGCCAAGATAGGTATTTTTAGATCAGTTAGTCTGACCTAATTTCTAGCTAAGATAATGAAAACCTGATACGAAATTCAATTATTTAAGTATTAAAGCATAGGAGTATAGTTATACTTCCTAGAATGGCTTTACAGAAAATAAGTTGCATTGAATTAACCCGATTTCTTTTCTAAAGGCAGTACAAGTCAGTTGATAAAGGCTACTGTTCATTTTAATAAACTGTTTTTTAACATGCCTGACCTAACACTGAGATGTTCAGATAAAAAATGTAGGCTATGCAATATCAATAATATGTTAAATGGATTTAAAATGGCCTGTGTTGTTGATCTAAAAAGTAATTCATGAAATCTAAGTGTTTCTAGAATTCTGTAAAAATCAGAGCTAAACTTGATTATTAAACATTTTCACAGATTTACATATCGAATTCTGATAAAATTTGTTAATGACATTTATGAAGACTGATAAATAATAATGAAATTAAGGCCATAAGTATAATGTAAGCTAGGCCAAATAAAAAATTTTTATTACAAAAGAACAAAAACTACCTGTAAGAGCGACAAGGTGGCTCTGAGAGTATTTTAGATGCCTTTTATACAGTGATATCTTTTCAGCCCATCCAGCTTCCATCAGCACCATAAGTTCTCTTTGAACCATTTCTATAGTGTACCATTGCTCAGTATTTTCTATAACATGCATTGCATGACTATCAGATTCTCAGGTGGATCTCGCCAGTTACGCGCAGCACAGCAACAAGAGCAAAATGTTCTTTATTGTGTTTGTAATACCTCGGAAAACACATGCCACTAGATAAAGTTAAAATACTGCTGGTAGACTACTTGACTGGATCAAAAATAGGGTACAGCATACTGGTTTGCTATGAAACTGTCCAAAATACTGCTTAATTCTGGAGGAATTCTGTTCTCCTGCATTACTGTACTTTTTTTTTTTCTAAGCTCACCTAGACTTTGACCATATATTGCTGTTACAGACCCTTGTAAGCTCAAGACTCAGTAGCGTCGTGTGTCCCGTTCAACTTGTACATCATCAAAACTCATTTTTATAAGTAAATTTGCAGTGATGGCATCTGCCTGAGCATGAAAATATGAGAGCTTTTCTGACCTTGAGAAGGACGATTGAAGTTTTGATAAGGCACAACTGCGGCTGTAATAAATAGGTGATGGTGACTGAATGCTTCAAAGTCAGCTGAGTGCATTTCTCACTTCCATCATGCCTCTGTGATTTGGGACTTGGGATCCCTCCACAGAGGATACCCACTGAAGCACAGTTCACATCTGGTCTGTTCTGGCACTGTTCTTGATAGGTCTCCAGTATAACCATCTGATAGAATTGACTGCCAAAATCAAGACCCATGGCAGTTTACTTGGCAAGCTTAGTGGATATACTTGGGGATCTAACAGTCAAACCTCTTAAGATATCTGCCCTCATTTCCGCTGCTCAGAGCAGGGCTTAAGCTAGGTACATTTCCCCCTTGCCCTGTTGTTTGACATACAGCTGTGTGCAGCCACATATGTCAGAGGCCTTATTCCACCTCTGCTTGGCCGAGTGCAGTTCTGCCAGTCATTTGCCTTTCAGTCAGCTTACCTTATATATCCTTATATATATCTATATCCCAATAACCAGCTTACCTTTCTACAGATTACCTGAATCCTGGCATCAGTTTTGCCATGGCATATTTTCTCACCGCTGTCTTGAGCAGTTTAATATGCAGTTGAAGATAAGTTAACAGTTCTGTTAAAAAGTGCCACCTCTGAGTGACCCCCACTGCTCATTTCTGCCTGCCCCTATGAAACTTCCTCCCTCTTCCATTTATTAAAATTTACCATAAACATTATACGGGTCAATCGTGAGCCAGCTTATGAAAATGCACATAACCTTTTGAAAACCCAGAGCACCAACTTTTGTGTACCATAGAGGGTCAGAGGTTTACATGGTGGCAGGCTAGAGGTTCTGGGACTGCCCATTAGTGGCAGAGCTAATTGACAATGTCCTGTGAAACCTCTTCCTCTTGCAAAGAATAAGTCTAATTAACGACTCACCACTTTCATGTTAAAAAATCCTGTCATTTGACAAATTCTTGTTATTTACCATCGTTGTCTTTTTCTCTTGGAATGTTCCTGTGCTGGGAAAGATAGAGCATTGCCAGAAAACATGTTTTTCTCAGAATAGCCATATGCAGATGACATCCTATTTGCTCTTTTTCTCAAAATAAAAAAAATAATAGTATATATAAAAATAAAAATTTGAGATAATTAGTAGTTGGGTTGGGAGGCTCAAATATTTGGGAAATATTCTGTGGGTTTTGTCAGCTCCTTTCCAACAAGAGAGCAATGCAAATACACTGCTTCTGCGCATACCTCCAGCTACACAGTCAGTTCTTTGGATAGAAGTGAATTCTTACAGAGGACTCTCAGAATTCTCCAGTTATGGTGAGAAAGTAAGAAATATTCTTTGAAGAACATTTCCATTGGTGAATGTATTCTCAAAGCCTCTGGATGTAGTTTCCTTGGCAGTACTACTGGTCCAAGTTCTGTGTGCAGAACATGTTTTTTTATATGGGTACCCAGATGGGATGCGGGATACCGTTTGAATGATTATTTGTTTCCTCATCAAAAAATGCTAAGCATGGTAGCTAATTGTAAAATTTTATAATTGGGAAAAATGGACTAACTTTTTATTGAAATAGAACTGTAGTTTGCTACACAGATGAAAACTGATTTATTTTGAAAAGTTTACACAATTGTATATAAACTGTGCCAATTTGGAAGTGGTGTTTGACCAAAGAAAGGTTTCTTTAGTAGGTCATTGGGATATTTTGCAGACAACACCAGATAGTATCACTTATGTAAATCAGCATTGTCAGTTTTGATTTGAAATTGGGCGCCTTTAATGTGACTTCAAGTTGCTAGAAAATGTTTCCCACTGGGAACACTTAAAAGCCAAAAGATAAGTATATATCATTTATTACACTCAAAACTGTCAACACTTTACCTAGAAAAGTATACCCAGAGTGATTTTTTTGTGTTGTACGAAGTAGACGACCAGTCTGACAATCTGTGTTCCGTCAGAATCAGCATAATGTTTGGTTACAGGGATGTGTTCCACTCTGATGAGAATTAGTATTCCTATCTGCGGAATGCACACCTTTAAGAGAAGCAAACATGCAAAGCAAAATCTGTGTAAGTGAAAAAATCTCACCATTAAAAAAAATCAGGCATTTATTGCTTCTTTTTCGCTATGCCTGCTGCTTTAGGAAAAAAGGAGAAGCACAGCTTTTATTATGAAATACCAACCTTTCTTGGTTCTGAGAAGAAATTGGTGATAAATTAAGCTAATCTCCATCAGGATTACTCTGCATCTGGGATTTAGGCAAATTGAATCAGAGGCCTGAATAGTGACAGTGAATATCTATTAGACTGTAAACAGAATAATAGGCCCTGTGAATTTTAATGAATGAAGTGAATGGCTGAACTCTTATAGTTTACAGAAGGCATGTGGTTAGTGATGCATACAGTATGCCAGGAACAGCATATAATGTAGATGTCTTAATGGATAAAATCTAGATTATTAAAAATTAAGAATAAATAGAAATATTTTTTAACAGCTTTTCCTTATTCTTCTTTTTATTTGCTTTTTGGGCTTAGAAGGGTAGCACTTAACTTTGGTTTTTGACTATGATAGGTAAAGATGATAACAGATGTAGCTTAAATTATGTTGACTTTTTTTTTATATCCCCCTCTGTATTAAAAGTTTAGAGGAATTTATTTAAGTGATTCAACCTATGTAATCAACTTACAAGGCATGTCAGGTTTCTGTAGCTGCACATGTATGTCTCATGCAAAGTTTAGATGCAAGTCTGATTTTGTTGATGTTAGTGCTACATTCATTTTTCTTACAGTGCCTGGGAACCATTCTCATAGACCATGACTCTCTAATACTTAGATACCATGCGAACAGATCCAACAAACTTGAGCTGAAAAGGAATCTATTTACAGCAACTTGCAAATAACTTCCTTTTCTTCCTCAGGAAAAAAAAAAAACAATAAATGTTCTAAGTTTTTCAGAGAACGGACTGCAACAGGCTCAGCTGTGAGCTACTTGGGAGACTCTGCAGTGCAGTCCCTGAACGGGAATAGATTCACCCGTGATTCCTTTAAATGGCTTGGAGAGACTGCTTTTTAAAGCTGATACTCAGCCCTGTGCATGATCTGGAGATAGTTAGAAAGATGCCTAGTTTAAGGATAATGGGCAGATTGGGGTCTAAAAGATGAGAAACAATGTTGACTGTGATGCTTGGAAGACTTGGAGGATGGACTAATGGGTGCAAATGATATAGTAAAGGCTCTGGGCTTGAAGTGATTGCAAAACGTTTTGGCAAAATGACAGGAAAACCAGCAAAACTTTGAAAGAAGGAGAATGGTATCCAGTAATAATTTATTTAAGAGTTTGTGTAGAAATAATTGTTCAGTGTGTGTTGATCAGATTACCAGGAAAGCAAACTCAGGTAGAATAGAAAGCACCCACGTACAGAGCCTTGTGAAGTCTCCGCACTAATTTCGACAGGAGGGAGTGGAGAGGATTCCACAACAGACATGCTGAAAAAGCTGCAGAGAGATGGGAAGAGATCTAGAAGGGTGGAATCATAAAAAAACAAGTGACAATATTTTAAGAAGTCACAGTTGATAGTATTTATGGCATTTTTTTAAAGGAATGCCAGTGCTGACCTCTTAAATTAGGTTTCAAACAAGTTTGTTTCAGCGCTGCAGTGGTCTTACACAAGGCATCTGGTTTATAGTTTTTATGCTCCGCGTGTGTTTCTGCAGAAAGATAACGTAGCTCAGACACTGAACTGAGTATCAGGAAATCTTGGCACTCTTCAGATCTTGGTCACTGACCTGCTGTGTGACCTTTGGAGTGTTGTTTCACCTCGGTATTTCTTGGTCTGCCCTGAATATTCTTTGTTTGCCATGTCCAGTATAACTGTGCTGACTCTGTCTGCCCTGACTGTTCAGATAATGAACTCGCTGAGATCCCAGGCATCTCTTACCACATGTGTGTGAAGCTCTAATCTCTGTCAGTGCTTTTTATTTATTTTTTTTTTACTCTGTGTAAATAACTGTAATATATGACGTTTTAAAGGAACGATGCTGGTTTTGCTAGCACCTGTGTAAATCAGAGGTAATTCTGTTGAAACCAAAAAATTTACAGCAGGGAAAAAATTAATGTAAATGAGGTAGGACTTAAATGCTGAAGTAAATAGGACTTTAAATTATTATTATTGCCCATTTCGCATAAATATAATTTTAGAAACCAATATATTTTGACAGAAATATTCTGCCTGTCATCCTATGCTGATTATACATATTTCAACTCATTCTCTGCTATAAAGAAAACTATTATTTTTTCCCTGTTATAGGTCACAAAACATGGTAATTTTGTGAAAATTTAGCAACAGTACAATGAAAACTGTGGAGCGTTTGCTGATACTTTAAAAGATAGTATAAGTCTGAAAACATTTGGGTCTACAACTTAAGTTTTTGATAGTCTTAAAGCTTAATGTACAGGAGAGACTAGATAACTGTAAAGCTGTAATATTATATATGACCAAATGTCCCTCACATCAGTAAGTATCTGCTGATGTTCTATAAATGAAGTGCCCAGCTGATGCAACGAGGGTCTTCATCCTACCTAAAGTTATGTTATGAAGAATGCTGTGAAAAGAAACAGATTTTTAAGACAAGATTTCAGGCCTAAATGAAAGTGTGATAGCTAAACAGTTCTCAAGTAAGGATTAGAAAAGAAAAAGAGAAAAAGCTGACCAGTAATACAAAAACCCCTTATTTTTAATCACAAAAGGAATTTTAAAACGAACAAGTATACTCTTTATGTGTATATTGTGTACTTCTCTTCAGAAATATAAACTCCATTGTAATTGTCCAGAATAAGTCCATTGCTGCATCTTTGTTTAAATATGTTTTGTTTTGAAAACAATCTAAAATTAAAAACTGGCTGTGACTTAAGTAACTTTTCTATCAATTTGTAAATAAACTGAACTATCTTTTAGGACGTAGCACAGTGTATTCAATTTCCTTTCTTAAAAATGTCAAATATAGGTTGAAATATTTTTAATGTTCTTCCCCATGGTTTTCTGCACCTGGAATTGGTTAAGAAAATGCAGTCAAAAGAACATTCTCAATTTTGTCCTTGAAAATAAATGGCTTTAAAGAATAATTTGTTTTCAATATTTTTGAATCAAGAAGGAATGGTATTTTGGTAGAGAATGTAGGATGAGATTGGTAGCAAAGGTATTTTGGAGAAATACAGTATTTAAATAGTTGCCAGCTAAGTGAGACTTTCTCCCCTCTGTTCTCATTATGGCAAGAAGGAATATTAAACTAGCATAGCTGTACAAATTCAAATCTTACTAGTGATAAGAATCAGTTTATCAAATTCTAGGCAACACAATTTATTATTTCTGTAGTTGTACCTTAACATTCTTCTTCCTTATTGCATTTTAACTGGTTTTGGGGTCTGCAGTTCAGGTGCCAGTAACCTGAGTTTTGTGCTCAAATACTGAAATCCTGAGGCCCCTTTTAAATTGTGTGACTCAAGGACTTTGTCAGGAAAGCCACGGTGAATTTAGCTTTACTAGTTGAAAAGCAATACTGTGCAAATCTGCCTACGCTTTTCCAGATGTTCTTACTGTAGTTGGGTTTGGGCTGTTACTGAATTCACCTTTTCTAATTCGCAGCCTGTCATCCATAGCTCAGAGCCATCAAGAAGGCAGGGTTGGGCTAGGATGTTGGACTGCAAACTGGAGACAGTTTTTTAGTTTTTTTTTTTTCTTTTCCACAACGGTGGAAGAGGATGGTAATATTTTAAATGACTTCGATTAATTTTTCAGATCTTGTCTGTTAGGTTCGTAGTTATGCTCATGTGTGTTCAGTTTTGCTTGTGCTAATGGATGTGGAAAATCGGGTGATACGTGCAACTGCAGTACCACATTATTTTGTATGTACCTGCTGCGATTTCTCAGTCTTTATGTAAAATGGGATTCTTACAGGTCATCAGGTGAGGCGTTTCTTCCAGGCAGTGTGTGCTTTCATCTTCCACTGAGCTCTGTGAAGTTGTGAGCACTATTCTCGGTGTCATTCAACATAAGATTGTTTATTTTAAGTAGTATCTATCAATCTGATACCTCCCTATACAGTAACGAATATGTTTCTCTCAGTTCTATATTGAACTAGCCTTTGAAAATTTGCAGCTTTGCTAGCTTTTAGATACATTGTCACTCTGATATTCCCTTGAATGTATCTTTTTGTTTTGCTTGGGTTTTAATGCATTCTACAGCTTTATTTATTCTTAATGGAAAAGGTGAGAAAAGCCTATGTTAATTTCTCTGAATATGTACAAGTACAGAGCTGACCCATGTGTGACCCATAAGCTTGAGCATATACATTCAGAAAGTTCAGAGATAAAGCAGAAACTGTGACTGAAGACAGGTAAATAAAACCAACATACCACATTACAAATGTGACCTCTGTGACATTGGTAAAATAACATTACTACCACTTTAATATTTGGCAATAGCATTGTTGGTCAGTACTGAATACAGAAGTTGGTGGAGGAAGATAGGACTGGTCTACATCTCCTCTACACCTTTTCCCTTTACTTTCAGGGCATCTGCTGGAGTCTCTGAAATCACATGTGATCTCTGGGGATCATGAGAATTAAGTTAACCTCCTGAGGCCGACTCATTCCCGTGGGTCAGAATGCTACATGTTATAGCCTTTGGCCAGACAAATCTATTGCAGTGGTCTGTCTTGTCTTTATTTCTTGTCAACACCTTGTCCCTTTTCTGATTGAAAAAAAAAGCTATGCCTTGAAGGTGTATTTGTTCAAGTGTAGAAGATAGCTGAATTAACTTACATTTTTATATATATATGAAAAGAAATTACTTTAGAAGAGTTTGTCTTTTCTCTGGTGTACAGCAATCATGCTGTAAGGTGTTTAAACATTATTTCTGAAAGTATTTTGCAAGACATTTTTAGAGATGCAGTAAGAACCAAATGCCGTGCTTTCACTGAAGAAACTTGAATGCTTGTTTCAGCTGCTTGAAACAGTGCATGTCATCATCTCTTCGTTTCACTTTGTCCATTCATTCTGTTTTATCTTGTTGATTGTGAGCAATGTGGGGTGGTGGTGCTTTCCCAGCCTTTTACAGTGCTAGGATCTGTCCTAACTTTAGGCCAACAATAATTGTTCTACCACAAAAGTAGAGAAGTTCTTTAACCTCAGCATTCAGTTCTGAGAAACTCGGATCTTGTTTTCCACAGACAGCTGCAACATCTTCACAAAGATTTTCCATTTCATTTTTGGTGTAATGCTCTGGGTGACATCCTTACACCATCCCTATCTACAAAACAAGTTAATTTCTAACGTATCTAAATGTATCTAAAACTTTCATGTTGAACTACACACAAAATATTAGGTTCTGTAGAATTGTTCTGTACATTATACTATTCTATACATTTCTGGTTGGTTGACCCTGGCCGGCAGCTAAACACCACATAGTTGCTTGCTCACTCCCTTCCCCCACCGAGTCTGGGGAGAGACTGGCAAAAGCAAAAGCAAGAAAACTCATGTGTTGAAGCAAGGACGGTTTTATAAGTGAAGGAAAGAAGGGGGGCAAAAGCCCAAGGGATGTAGATCAACACCCAGCCAATCTCTGAGCAGTAGCTACCTGCCAGGCCAGTCCTCTGTCCCCCTCAGTTTTTATTGTTGATCAAGACGTTATATGGTATGAAATATCCCTTTGATCAGTTCAGGTCATCTGTCCCAGCTGTGTCCCCTGCCTCCTTGTTGTGCACCCCAGCCTACTTACCAAGGGAGCAGGGTGGGAAACAGAGAAGTCCTTGGTGGTGTGCAAGCACTGCTCGGCAGTAGCTGGTGTGTTATCAACACTGGCTCAGTCACAAGGCCAAAACACTGCACCATAGGAGCAGCTGGACAACAGTGAGCTCCAGCCCGACCAGACCCAGCACAACATTATTACTGTTGTACAAAACACAGTAAAGCTTAAAATTTTCCATAACTAATGTGTGCCATGGCTTCCACCATGAGATCTTCAGCAGTGCAAGACTGAAATCTATCTATACGTAGCTGTAGTGCTAGCATCAGACTTTGGTTTGTCTTGGGGCCATTACGTTTTATTATACTACAAACTATAGCAATATGAGTGTGTAAATTAACATGGTAATTACAAGAATAATTGTAGGCATTGACTTGGTCATATGACAGTACTTGGGGTCATTGATTAATTTTTGTCAGAGCTTTTTGGGATGTAAAGACCTTATTAATAGTGTATTGTCAGGGTCAGTGTATCGCCACAGCTTCTTTGAATGTTTAATTAAATATGACCTCTTAAAGGAAAGAAGACTTTTGTTTTCATACACCTAAAATCTGGCAAAAGATCTAATGTTAATAAACACTGTTTGCGTGCTGAGATTGAAATCAGAAACTATTATCTTAAGAATTAATTAATAAAGTAAAAATGCTTATAAGGGAGATATTTTAGAACTGTATGCAACCCAGTAGATATAATATGTACTATATAACCATATGGAATTGGTAAATAATACAGTTGCTAACCAGTAAAAAGAGCTGGGTACTTTAAGCTCATGTTCTTAGAATTTTAAGCTTTTTTTTTTTCCTAGTCAGACCAGTAGCAATTGCACTGGTCTGACAAGATGTGTTTTCAGGAATTAAATAGGAATTCCTATTCTAGTTGGCTGGTAGCAGCTGAGTGTGTCCCACAGGAATAACTCTGACAGTAACATCTAAGTTGGGAAAATGGCTTTACTAACAAAATATCCCCTAGATTTGACATTAAAAAAAAAAAACAACAAAACCAACACAAAGATAAAAGATCAAATCCTAATATTACTAGTACTAGTAAAGGCATTGTTCTCATACATCAAAATCATACTGGTCATGTTCTGCATCGATTTCATTGCAGGCAGTTTGCATCACCTATGTATGCTTCTGAGTTTAAAAACAAGCAATTCTGAATTACAGAGTGGTAAATGTTTGCGTTTAAAACCCTACACTTGTCTCTGAATGGGTTAGATCAATTTCTTAATCAAAGACCAATATCATACAGGCTTCAGTACACTCACCAACAAAACCTATGTTGGTTAATTCTTAGGTTTTTGTCACTTTC
The DNA here is from genome assembly GCA_033628505.1 of Tringa tobata. NCBI lineage: Eukaryota > Metazoa > Chordata > Aves > Charadriiformes > Scolopacidae > Tringa > Tringa tobata. The sequence continues at coordinate 130,809 of JAHREE010000067.1, forward strand.
AGTTTGGAAATGCTTCTTCCTAACTTGATTAAAGACCTGTGTGGTTTTGACATTGAACATTTCTGTACTGAAGCATATAACTGACATATAAATGAAATCACTAATAAGTAAACACTTTAGCACATGAATACATTAATGAGGATATATCAACAGAAAAAGCAACATAAAGTCAGGGGGTGGGTGGGTTCATTTTTAATAAAATGTGAAAAATGTATATCAAAACATTATTACAACTTAATAATGTGAAGAAGGCAGGTTCAAAAATAGCTAGTGTCTGAGAGTCCAATTTGAAAGTTCATGAAGGAGCCTTATTTTTCACATATGCTTTAGTGTATTAGAACTGCTAAAGGCAAAAATGGAATTGAAGTGCAAGTTCCTCTATATATGTAATCTACTGTGATTATATATAATGTGTATGCTTGCATATAAAAATCTATTAGTTGTAATTTTCTCTTTCCTTGATTTTTCTTTTTCTTCCTTTTTCTTTTTTTCCTCCTTTCTCTTTTTCTTAAACTGCTGCTAGTCAGGGTCTTTTTGGTACTAATTTTTTTTTTAATACTGTGTGCTTTTCTACTTGGAGTTCTCTCCTCTCTTAGTCTACTTCCTTCTATGAGTTTGTTCCAATTTGCCATAGTTCCCTGCTTATAACATTTCAAGTTCCTTCATTCCTCTCAGCTCTGTACTTGCAGATAGGTCTATGTGCAGGATATTTTGTTGGAAATACTGTGGATGGAGGGACCCACAACTGAATCAGAAAATGGGACAAATTTCAGTGTACCTCTTCTCCCCAAATTTTTGGTTGGGTAATTTTGTTTTTAATAATTACATTTTAGCTAAATACAGAAAAATGTTAATTTGAGAAATGGTAGAAAAATAAAAAATCTTGGAAGCAGATGAATCTGTTGTGCTTTCTTTGACATATATGAGCAAGTGCTCTCTAATGACTGTATTTTGAATACACGAGAGGATATAGAGTACTTTACCCCAAATGCCGATGAATAGGCTTCATAATTCTGCAGTCAGTTTCTATGAGTTGAAGGCATTCTGCAGAAAAAGAATTTTCAGGAATTAATCAGGTGAGAGATAGTTTAATAAGATGAGCCCCAGATATGATGATCGAAAGAGAACCTTATTCTCTCATTTTGAACTGAGCCAGGGTGTCTGTGTTGAAAATCACAGTTCTTCTTAAGTCGTGGAAGTTGAATGCGCTAGGAGGATCTTCTGGCAATGAGTTACTGCTCCTGCCTCTCAGCCAGTAATTTTTAAATAAAATTGTCTTGCTATGCTTTTGACAAAACGTTTTTGTTCCATAAATATTGAAACAAAATAACTTCAGTTATACAACCTATGATTTATATTAATGCTTAGTGTTATTTCACTGAACAAGAGAACTTTAGAAATAGGAGAGGTAGGAACTTGAACCGTCAATTCTTTATTGTGCAGTTTGGCTCATATTCAGCTGTGGAAGGTATCATTCAAGCTCAGTATTAGTGTAGTGTTGGGGAACAAAAAACAAAATCAGGTTTGGATTCCATTCAGCTTTCATTCAGGTTGACAAAGTCTTTTCAGCAGGATGTTTCATACTATTTCTGTTTTCTAGCTTTACATAAAGAAAGAGTGGCCTCAGCCCTCCTGGACTTCTTCTTTCCCATTATCAAATAAAAATTTTTTTCTAGTCATCTTGCTATTTTTTACTTTTCCTAGGTTTTTGCATCAGCTTTACTAAATCCCAGTAATCACATTTTTCCACTCCAGAAATTGGTTCTACTTTCCTATTTTTTAAACCTTTCAAACAGTTTTATTTTAATAGTATTCTTCCGTTTTTTTCTGGACTTTTTTTTAGGCTGACAATGTCTTTCTGGCTTAGCAATGTATACCACATTTCAGAAATGATAATAGAAAAATTGTCCTTTATTATTATTGTCTTTATTAGTAATTACTAGTAATGCTAGTAATGATAATAAAGGCAGTTTAATTTATGCAGCATTAGCAGCATCAGACATCCTATCAAACTCTAGTTCTTGCTTAAAACTCACTAAAAGACTTCAACAGCAGAAATGGGATCTAAAATTGAGGCTTCTCTTGTCACCCCTGCTTCAGGCCTTGTCAAAACCAGGATTAAAGAATAATTGCAGCAGTTCTGGTCTGGCACCTGATCTTCCTCCCACCACCTGGGCTGGTGTCTGTTTGAAACACCTACTGTCTCCTAAGAGCACCCCTTGCAAAGAGGCTGCCTGGCCTGGGCAGGCCTTCTGTATGGACCAGCTGCACAGAGAACATAACCTTTCCTATGCAAGCCTTGAATAATAATAGGGTGGGCTTGTGTGCCCCAAGGGTGTGCTGCTTATCAACAATGGATAACTGCTACTGTGAGGGTTTGGGTTGTAGAAATTATGTTAGGAATAATCGGTAGCTGGCTAGGACAGTTTTGACTTACCCTGTCTTTATTTCAAGTTTTGAATAAAGAGGTGTACTGGTGTTTCTTCATGCAGTGAGGTATGAATAAGCTTTAAAAAGATATCTGACCACAGTAAACCCTGACACTTCTGTTGTTATTTCAAGAACGTTTCTGGTAGACTGGATCAAGGAAGGATTTTTAATTGATTCTGTGGAGGGTGCTTTGTCTTACTACTGATGGTATTTGAATACAGTTATTTTTCTAAGGACATAAAAAAAATATTTCTACCTGTATTTAAGAACATTTTCTAGTTTAATGTATTAATTCATATTTTGAGTTCAAACCATATTACATTAATATTACAGCACGTATCCTATTGAACCAATAACACAGAACGAATATCATTCCCACGTACAGGAGCTTAGTCTAAATAAATGATAATGTTTTTTCCATAGTGTTTGCGCTTTAAGAAAAATTGCAACAGAGTGGTTTTTTTTGCTTGCGTCTTCCAGGCTTTAACCAGAGAGTTACAGCAAAGCGTGCAAGAGCTGAGAACAAAAATCAAACAGGCAAAAAAAATGGAAGAAGCGAGAGCATGCAAAAAGGGTCTTTCCCAAGAGTCTGTTCAGTTGGCAGCATCTATCCTTAATGTTTCAACATCTGATCTTGAGGAGATATTAGAAGTAGAAGATGATGAGGTAAGTTATTTTAAAGACTCTTCAGTAAAAAGGGGCTAGATCAGAAGATGCTGTACGTTTCTGTTCCTGAGGAAAAGGATTTCCAGGTAAAGACTGGAATTTCATTGTGCAGCATCCAGCACAAAAAAGAAGAGAACAGCTGGATTTAAATAAAAAGGTCAGGTTAGAGACTCATAAGGTGGCAAGACTTCTGGCATGCATAAATAAAATATAAGTATACTGTTTTGAGCACGGAGATGTAGAGACATTATTTGAAAATCCTTAGTAATTTCCTTTTGTGAGATGATTTGGCAGATTATACATTTTAAATAGACTTCTAAATTAATGAAAACAAGATTAGAATATGTCTTGCTGTGCCAGATGGATTCCATTGATGCTTCCTTTCTTGAATTGTGGTATCTATTAAAGGTATTCCTAGTAGACGTATGGTTTCTGGGGGAATCCTTTGCCTTTTTTTGTTGATTCTGTCATACATTTTACTGTGAAATATTCGATAATGTTTCATCAAATCACTCTCTATTAAATAGATACAGTAATAAGATTTGTTACCCAGATTTATTTTGGCCTGATCAAATAATACGGAAAAAAGCCTCTACACTTACTTTAATGAGAGTGTCTGGGAGTTGACCATTATTGGGTTGTAAAAGTATTCTGGTGATGACTTAGGTTTAGCCTTGTTGGAGCTTTATATTACAGAATTCACAAAAGAGAGTTTTCACAGTGGTTAAATAAGGGCGCATTGTATATGTAAGCACCGATATGGATTACGTACATGAATACAAATAAAATGGACCCACGTCTGCCCTGTTTGCTAACATTTATACACCTCTGTAAAGTGATTCATTTTGACAGAATTGCTCTATGCTTACCTCATTCTCAAAGTAATTTCTATATCCTGTATCTTTTGTTGTAATTGCTGTTGTGAATATACATGTGAAACACAAACATACTTAACTATAAATAGAAAACAAATTTAAAATAGGCGTGATGAATTTATACTACACAAATTTTAAATATATAATCCGCTTATCAGTTTGTAGACTCAAGGACCTTTAAAACTTGTAAAATTTACACATAGATCACATGTGCACCTGTATTTTCATGTGAAAAGAACATGCCGTGCGTGCTTCTAGGGTCATACACTAATGAGGATAGGTTTATAAATTTAACAGAGCCCTCATATTTGGTGGATGTGCTTCAGATAACTAGTTTTGTGAGCATAGTTCCCACTTCCACATGCTGTTTATTTAATGTATATTCAGTTACATATTTCCTTCATTGTTAATTATGTTCTTCTCAGGTGGTGTCAAAATATTGTCTATGCTATATTTTTCTATTTTCAGGAAACAGCAAAGACAAAAATGGAGTTTGAAAAAGACAAAGAATGGCTGCAGCATATACAGAAACTCCTTGAAGCACAGGTGCTAAATTTATATCTTCCCTTAATTAATTATAACTTTCTGTTCTTAGTGGCTAAGTGTTTTTAGGTTGTAATTAATTGGTTGCATTTCTAATTATGTTGCTATTGATGGTCCCAAACTATACTGTGATAAGGCAATGTAAAATCCTTGTTTTGCGGCATTTCCTTTTTATTTCTCTTAAAATAAGTCACTGGATAAAATTGAAGATATGTTAACCGAGGATTTGTGATAACTAACTTAACAGCTGAAACCAGTGAAACAATGCTGGAGAAAACAAGCATAGATCTTGGCAAATGTGTTAATTGAATTATTTAAACAGTATGTAATGCTTGCCAGAGTGAAAAGGATCCATTCTCTCATACCTCTTAGGAAAAAGAGATTTTTTATTATGTGCCTTTAAAGTTAGTAGTTGATATGGACACCTGAGGAGTTCATGGGTTTCAGTGACCTTTTACTGTGGACCTGTTTCCAGTCAATTCATGTTTTCCTCATAGCCAGACAGCTGTTTATTATCGTGTCTTCTCGCATTCTCTACAATATTTTCTACTGAGACCTTGAGCAGCTTGTTAGTGGGAAGTAAATATTGATTTGGCATCCTGTCAATGCAGAAAGAATGAAAAAATTTCCACCAGAGGCCCCTCAAACATTTTCCTATCGACATTTTCTGGGCAGAGAGGAAAGCTGCATAGAGGATGACAAGGCTGAGACTAGCAGAAATCCCTGAGGGGTCCATTGAGACTGCCGCTGTGACCTGTGTGATACTTTTTCTTCTCTTTCAAGTCTTTTTTTTAATACACACGGAGTCTGCTGGGATGCTCCCCTCTTGTAAGTGATCAAGGGCAGTTTATTGGCAGGTGAGAGCCCTGCTTTTCTAGCCACAGTCAGCTTTTGTTTGGACATCACTGACAACATACACTGACTCCTGAAACTTTTCCATTATATTGTAGTTGTCTCCTTTATTCAGATGACGGGTAGCTGGTGTCTGAGAAGAAATAAAATTTGATTTATAAATCCAGTGTTCCTAATGCATATTCACTAGCATGGGTCCATTAACGATGCAGTTCATTTCAGTTAAGAATGTGAATGACTGAAAATATTTTGAAAGCTATTTCAAGGGAACACTCACATTTAGATTTATATATTTTAACATTAATAGCTTTTGTGTCTAGATTGTGTCCTATGAGCAGATTTTTGAGAAATGACAGTTTTTCCCTCTTTCATCCCTCTTTCATTATCAAAACTTACTACCATTAAGACTGCTTAATTGCTGCAGTGGAGGAGATGGAAATATCTGTTTGCTTTTACTGGCTCTGTCAGAAATACTGGCATTTAAATTTAACCTCATAGTGTTACATGGAACTCTGCAGTAAAAGCACAAATATTTTTATTCACTAAATTGCCTTCGTTTTAAGTATTTAAAAAAAAATATAAATTTCAAAGTTCTGTCCATATTATGGACTCAAAATAGGAATCAGACTATGGAAATGGAATATGATGAAGAATTCTTATTCTGTTTTTTTTGTCATTCTTTGGTAAATCGTTAAAAAATCCTAAGCAGAATTTTATGACTTTGCCTGATAATGACAGACAGGAAAAACCAGAGCACGGAGAGTGAGGGGGTTGTTGACTATGTAACCAACTATATTAGGATTGCAAATGTTAGCTAGGGATAGAGGAGCTCATTGCTCTTAGCTGTATAAGTTTGTGTACAAGTTAATAGTGCTTTTCAGTGGTTTTTGCTCCATCTTGTGGGGTTCCTCAGGAGGAGCTCTGAGAGTAAAAGCAATTCTTGGTAAGCTGACCGTCCTTAGAATTGCAAGGGGATCAGTGTTTTTTGGGAGCAGCCAGCTATAATTTTCGTTTCTGCCCAAGCTAAGTCACACGAATGGAAATTGCTAAGATTTTTGGTCTCTCTATTTGGGAGCAGCTCACGGAAGATCTGTATGCCCTTTAAAATGCTTAACTCATATCTTGTAGGCGGTTTGCTTGTGGTTTCCTTTAGTAGGCATCAGTAATATTTCTGATCAGAAAACAAAAGCTCCCGGTAAAGTGAAAGCTTTCTGTCGAGACTTTGCTCATTACGGGCTGCTTACTTAGCGTTACAGGTTGGCAAACTGTGTACCCATTTGCATCTTGGACAGAGAGGCAGGCTTGCCCTGTTCTGTTATTCTGAGAAAATGTTCGGTTGAAAATTGCATCAGATCACTTAATATTGCAGTTTGATATAGTGTCTTTTTGTGCCATTGAGCCAGGACTTGGGATCATAATTGCCCAGCAGTATTGATTTAATTGCCTAGGTTTATTTGTGGACTCCTAATTATTGACTGGAGGTAAATTTAATGGAGAAACCTTTATGAACACTGGGAAACTGCTGCTGTTGCTGTTATACATAATGAACTGCATCATATCCCTTTAGATCATTCTTCAAGCTAATTTTATTCCGCTGTGACAGTATGATAACATTTAAAATGTCATAGACATTTTATTTTTATTACTGACATACGCCATTTTACTGCTGCATTAGAATTTGGGAGGGGGGGGAACTGAGGGAAGCACTAGTTGCTTTTTACTGTCATTTTATAGATTCCCCTAAAGTCTAATGATAAAGAATAGTACACCTCTGTTTTACACTTCATCTGTACCTTTATTTTCTATACTCTTATGACTTGAAAAAGTCTAATTTCTGTCAGCTTTACAAGAGTGTTAATATTTCAGTGATAGATATTTTTGCATTCCTGAGGCTCACAGACCCCAGTCAGAGTTTGTGTCTTTCTTTTATCAACTACTATAGAAACACATGTTGAGAAGCTACACCACTGCTAAGAAGCTTACGATTTGATAGAGATGTCTCTGCATCAGGATGTTATTATGTAAATAAGAATCATGTAATCAAAAAGTGCAGTTATGTTCTGAATTCTACCAAGCCGGTAGAAGTCACTTATTGTCTAAACCTGTGTCTTGAGTGGCCAGGAAGTGTTTTTTCAGTTGCCTATTTGTATTTGTGCATTAAGACTCAATGACTAGAGTGTTCTCACTAAAGTATAAGAATCAAACATCTTAATAACTGACATTAAGGTAAAATGTCCTCTTGCCTATGAAGAACCTGTATGTGTAGAGGCTTCACAGGAGAACATGCAGGTATCTGCTACCTGCACAGGGGTATCTGAGTCACGTACAGAGACATCAGATTGATTGTGCTTTAGTGATTGGCATGGGAGAAAGAAGCTGGGAGAGCTATCACACTATATTCCACTGAGTTTTTAGCAGTTCATGGTATTTGGGATAGGAGGGAACAAGTATGGTTATCTCAGTATGTACGTGTGCTTACAGCTTGCATGGTAAGTGATGAGGCGTCTACCTACTTTATCCCTCACATCTGAGTGTGTATGTCTTATTATTTGAACCTGGCACAGTATAGAAGCTCTCTCTTTTTATAATCATATAAAAACCCAACCACTCCAGTTTTTTCCCATCATAGGAATCTTATATAGCCAAACTAAGAGGATGACTTCATTTCACGTAACTTAGACAAGATTTCTCCTACCACCCAAGGTTTTTGTTCATTGTGACTGATAGTAAGGAACAACATCTTGGAACAATCCATTAATAATTTTGTATCTGAATACAGCAGGTTAGCCCAATCCAGATTACAACCTGAAGTCTCCAAGAACTATTTGTTAATAAAATACAAGTCATGTACCTAACACTTTCAAGCATTGAGCCAAATGACAGCATTGATTTAGCACGTCTCTTATTAGATGTACAGTAACACTTGCCTTCCCTCACTCCTCATGTGCTCTTCAGGATATCACATCTTACATAAACAAAGTTGACTAATAAAATCTTTCCTCTCATGACCTCATTATGAATCTAAAAATCATATTTCAATGGTAACAACTTCCAGAAAAAAACCTTCCCCTCTGTTCTCTGGGCGCCCTGTAGGTATGTGTGTAATCCATCTCTAGAACAGTGTTTGTGACAGTATATTCACTCTTCATCAGTAGGGATGAAGAGTGAACCCCAACCCCTTTTTAGGATTTGCACTGGCTTCTAAATATAGATTTCATCTGGTATCATCTGGGAATGTGCACTAACAGCTATGATTGTTTCCTTTCAAATTTCTTGGGTTGGAACTCTCCTGCTGTGCTTTCACTAGTCTCTCTCCAGCCCGTGTCTGTCTTCTCCTTCTCTTAGTCATTGCCTGTCCTCTGCTCACAAGCACACATAGCTATTCACCCAGGCACAAACCCACCTGCGCACACCCACCACTGCCACCATCACTGGGTGTTTCAAGAACCTGTACCTTCAAAAGCAGCACCAGTGCAGTCTGAACTGGTCCCGCACACCGTTAACATTGGTGTCAGACCATCAGAAAGTAACCATTGTTTTCTTGTCTTTATGAGAATAAGAACTCAGTCCTGTGCATTGAAAATCCATTATGATATAAAATCTATTTTTTGTCTCACGCGTACAAACAAAACCAGATTACATCACTTGTCCTGAACTGATAACAAGGAAAGATTGGAATGAGAGTACGGACAGGCACATAAATATTTATATAATCATGTATATACAGCCCACCACAAAGCATAATGGACAAAGAACAATAGTGAAATGCTGCTCTATTTTTTTTTTAAAGCTTGACTTTTAGTTTATAGTGAAATTAGGAGGTTTTGGTCACTGGAATCTGAGTTTCTCTGGGGTTGTTTCAGGTTATTCTTTGTGGTTCACTTAATTCAATTTGAGGCAGCTCTGCAGTGTGTCTGGGTAGTTTTGCTGGGCAAATGTATTATACTGATCCATATGGGGATATATAAAATAGATGTAACCACTAATTTGTGTATTCCAGAAATTAAATACTTTTATTTACATGTTAACACATTTTAAACTGTGTGAAGCAGAGGCCAAGTAACACTGTGATCTGTGAATGGAGATGCTATGTCTCATTAGAATAACAACATTACCTTGCATTCCTTATGAGTCTTTACTGGCAGATCAGTGTATATTTATGTACTTGTGCTGACTGAGACTCAGTCGTGTGGTGTAAGGATGCTAAATATTACTAGTTTATTTTTCACAGAAGGGATCTCCAGAAGTATACTCAAGGTCAGAATACATAGGTGAGGGAAACAGAAATAACTATCGGCATTCCTGACTCTTCAGGATCTTATTATCTTACAGTTATTTGTACAGCAAGATATCTGTCTGATAAGTTGTGTAAGAAATATGCCATTTCACTCATATGGCTTTCTAGTATCAAAGAAGAAATCTACAATTCTGGTAAAGATAAATAAATAAATAAAAATCTTTAAATTCACATGTAGTTTGCACTCTCAAATTTTCTGAATTTATACAAATCAATTAAGTAGGGCTTCTCCTAACGTGTACATAATATACTGATTTAGGATCGCTATCATTGTTCACGCTTAGTGTTTAGATAAATTGGTTGTGGCACAGATAACCGGAAAACATTTGAACGAAGTATTAAAATATATAATTATCAGTGGTATAAACAAGCTTTCACTCCTTAGGTGTGCACTTAGCACTCACTGAACTCCCAAAGCTTTCCCCAAGCATATGGCAGGTTTGGAAGCTGGGATGAATAGTTTGGAGTAGAGACATCTTCAACGGTTGTGAAGTTCTGGGGAGATATGTAGAGTGAAGCTTCCCAGGATAGTTACAGAGCCATCATTAGAAGTAAATCTGACAGGCTTCTATTAAAGATGAAGACTGTAGAGATCATCCAGTTCTGGGTGTCTGTATGGAAAGAAAAGCAGATTAAAACATAACAGCACTTTCTCTGAAACCGACAAATGGTGAAAGAATGACATAACATTCAACTTTCAAATGCTCTTGATTTAAATGAATGATTTAAATAGAAAGAGTTCTTGAAAGATCACTTTGCTATGACATGGAAGGCACAGAAAGTACAGAGCAGCAAGTAAAATGTAGCTAGAATGATATGAGCCAGAGACATCAATAAGAAACCATTCATCTCAGGCACAACATTAGGGAGGTAAAATGTATCAGAAGTGAATGTAGTCAGGCTAGGCAAGAAAAATTAAAGACTTAGCTAATGGTATAGTGTTCTCATAAAAAACATATTTAAACAAGGAGGGAGAGCAATTAGAGTGAACAGGATGCTGGAGTCAGTGTTTTGAAAGCACAGTAGCAAGTAAGTGTCACAGAATTTCAAATAGGATTATGTTTTATATTTCTCTGAATAGATTTGTGCTCAGTGAATTGGATCGCTCTATTCCCCCAAAAGTCATCACAGTAGTGTATGGGAGAAAGCTGACAGGTATAGATGACTACTAGAAAATTCTTACCATAGACAGAAGTTATTTGTGACAGATGGAGACATGTCTGGCCAGCAAGTACCAGCCCTTCAAAACCCCCTTTCCTTTAAAAAAGGGAAATAATGCATACTATTGTCCTTTTTCTGTGACTGCAAAGTGACTGTTGAACAATATGTAGGATTGCCGTTACAGTCACTTCATGATAGGTGCTTGTTATTAACAACAGTTTACTTGCTAGCATTTCAGATTATTTTTTTTCTGACTTGTTAGTAATAATAAATATCAGCATATAGATTCATATCTGTATATCAGTTCAGACATTAGACCCACATTTGTATTAGATTTACTTTCACGTCTGGGTTTTTTGTTTGTTTTATATTTTTTTGTTTCATAGAGCCAGGAAACGGGCAGTACTTCATCTGTTGTAAGTACCATAAAGTTTTGTCTTTAAGATAGAACAGGGAGGTGAAAAAAGAGAATCGAAGTAGTGATACTCAAGTGTGGAACTAGAGAATGGTTCTAGATGCAAAAGTATTGCCTTCAACTACAGCTGGGAAAAGCAGAGGAAGCTGGTGATTGGCCTGCTCAATCAACTGCTATATTTTACTGAATTTATTTCTGGTGGCCTTATTAAGGTAAAATTATCTCTCCTTCTGAGATGAGCGTCAGCTGTTACTTTTCATGTGGGACTGACCCCTCGGTCACCTGCTGGTCTCACCAGGAGTTCAAGAAAGCTGACAGAGCTCTGTGAAGCTGACAGAGACTTTCCAAAAGTTGATTGAAAACTGCTCTGCACTCCTGTGCAGCACCGACCACTCTCTGGGTGGAGCTGGAACAACTAGTGTTTTGTACCATCTCCAAAAGTACTCCTCAGCATACAGTGACCTGATTTACCATGACTGTGGAAGAAAACCTCTTTAAGCATTAAAGCAATCACACTGAAAAATATACCAAATCGTTCAAAACATTGGCTGTGAAAATACATATCTTATATTGGAGGAGATATAAAAGAGGTTTTCACTTTTCTCTATAAATATGTAAGTACCATTTTTCATATCATGTTTTTGAGGAGAAGCTCAATCCTATTGAAGCTTTTGGAGTTTTGGGTTTTGTTTAGCTTTGAGTCTTTTTATTTACAAGTTTTCACATGTGAGTTTAAGGCAGTTGCCGCAGCATTGAGAGCTGTACTGGTAGTTCTGTCTCGTCCTCCTGAGAGTAGTGAACATACACTACCATTTCTGCCCTAGAGATGACTGTAACCTTTTATTGATCAGCTGATTGAAGATAAATGACAGAGATGCTGGTACTGCAGTTTGCATCATTAACATGGTCAGTAAAGCATGAATTGTTCAATAAGGCGTTTATCTTTTTTCATTTTACTCTGTTCTTTTATCATTTTTATGATAGAGAGCAAATTTTCAGACACTAACCAGGCAGGTGAACTTTAAAGATCAGATGTGTGTATGCGTGGTAGTTGTCAGAACTAAGTGAAATCTAATGGCTTAAAGATATTTAATAAATGTTTTTCACATGAAGGAAATAAAAGTTCAATGATAATTTTTCTTACTATGTTTCTTTTTCAGTTTCCTTTTGCATCACCCTTAATGGATGCCATACTGGAAAAATTAAATGAGAAGAAGAAACTGGTAGAAGAGTACAGTTCTCTCATGAAACACACTGTATGATATTGGTAAGACCTGTCTTTGCAAAGTGTGAATAAAATACATGTGCTGTTTCCTCATGTCTTTCCACTCCACGTAAAGAACTGTCAATATGCATGTTCAATACATAAGTAGAAACTGTGTACTAATTAATTGTTGAACAAGAGGAATTAATTACGTTCCTATTTAGAAAGAGTGTGGTGTTTGATTCCTGAAGACAAAAATTGCTGCAAATCAATGCTGAGTTAAAAATGATTTTCCTTTAAGTGCATTAGCAGTGAACACCAATGCAGGCTTTGTAGTGAGAGGATGTTTTTGATATGATCAATACACATCTGTACAATTCAGAAAGTAAAAAAGCAGCTAAATAACTCCTGCTTGTACTAGCCAGAACAGTGGAAGTAGGATTTAAAAGGAACCAGGAATGTCACTGAGATTTTGAATACCTAATTTCTTTTAGCTTCTTTGTAAATCCCAGCTTTATGGTGTAAAAAGCATAAAATGATATGCTTTCTCTGTGTTGGAAAAAATGAGAAAACAAATGATTATAGAAAAAAAGTATTCAATGTAGAGTAATACTCCCAGGAAAAGCTGTGTTTTCTTCTAAGTTGGAATGTATTGTGTACAATGCATTTAATTGAATTAAAAAAATTAAACGCAATGAGGTTTTTTCCAGTGGATTTTTTTCAGTAGTAGTTGCAGTTCTTTCTCGGCTAACACCAAGCTGCAAGCCCTCATGTTCCTTGGGAAAACAGTATAGAGTTTTAGTCAGTTGTTTCCCCACATCTTTGATCTTAAGAGTTTGTATTCCACTGGACCAACCCACTTGATAAAATGAAAGACCCAAGTTTCTGGTAACATTTAGCTCGTGTATTTGGCTCTTCATCAATGGATATCAAGCTGTTTTACAACAGGTATCACCATCATTATTCATATTGGGTGGGGAATCAGAAGCAAGATCTATTTGGCCTAAGATCAGTCAGCACAAGCATGAAACAGAAAAGTTTTCTGCATGTCAGTCCAGTGCTTCACCTAAGATGTCACTGTGCTGCTTTTAGTTTATGGAGTTCACTATTTGGTGTCTCTAAGAAAAAGATGAGGAAGGGAAGATGTCACTGAACTTCTGCTCAGTTACACCTGGTGACAACAGGGGCTTGAGAGAATTTTTATTGAAATTACTGAAAATCATGCAAACATATTCCACCTGTACCTGTAAATTAAGACCTGGAACTATCCCTATGTGAAAAAAGAAACACATCTTTAGGAATGGTTGACCACGACCTTTTCCAAGGCAAGAAATAAGGGACATCATGTGAAACCATCAAGTGACGTACTCGAAGCAAGCAAAAGGAAGCCACTCCCATGCAAAGGTAATGGACCTGTGGATCTATTTGTCTCTGGGTTTTACTGAAGCTAAAAATTTACATGGGCTTCAATGCCAATAAAAATTATGGAAGATGAATCCACCAAAATACATGGAAACCACATTCATATGATTTTCAGTAATGCCAGCAAAATGTATTTGAAAATAATTTCAACATAATGTCTGTTGCTGGGCAGTGGAAAGAACTTCATGAGGCTAAAGCTCAGTGAAGATTAGCCCCTTTGTCTTCATTTCTATGCTCTGCAAGAGCATATCTGGTGCAAGTCTGATCATGGTGCTGATCTTAGTGCTTGCTGATCTTTTGTCTTAGAGAAAGAGCCAGGAACATCAGGTAATTCACACGGAAACCAAACAACCTTTTGAGACAATTTACCAAGCTAGTACTTTTTTGTCATAACTTAAACATCTTGCTTTACTGGCCCTGCAAATTTCTGTATCTCCCGGGCTCTTGGGTATGGGGAGAACTCTTTTCTTGGATCAAGAGTAAACAAGAGTGATGAATGCTGCAGAACCAAATGATTATCTGCTTCATCTGAAGGGAGAGGGCAAAACAAAATCCTTAAACCCAAGTGGAGCCAGAATTATCACTGTTTTTTTCAAGCAATGGAAAATACAGGACATGTAATGGGTTTTTTATTTGCAGCTGTTTCCCGTGTGCATCGTGTCACAAGAGACCCAACAGTGCTCTACAAAGAAAGTTAATTCTCCATAAACCTCTTTGGCCTAGGCCTTGAGGGGGGATTCATTTTCGCCTTCTTCTGAAAATCATTAGGGTCAGTAAGCCTGATAAGCTTACTTGGCCAAACAATCATTTGAACTCTAGCAAAACAAGTTTGGCAGGACACACTGCAGTCACCTTCAGAGTCTTCTGCAGTTGTCTGCCATTTCTCTGATGAGACTTTAACTCCTTCAGGTAAATACTCAGTTGCTAATGAGTGAGCTTGCAGAGCTGCTGTCAGCGCTTGTGCTCCATGGAAGAGGCAGATGACAGCTCGCTCTGGGAAAGTGAGCGAGTCACTGATGGCAGCAGCACAGCGCCTTGATCAAGTGAGCAACAAGCCAGCTACGTGGGAACATAGCCTTCCAATGAAGGAAGAGACTTCCTTGTTTAGTCCAGAAAAAAAGCTTTTAGGAAAGATCACTTAAAGGGCTTTTGACCTATCTTCTTGTCAAGGGCAATAAACCAGCTTCATGTAGAAGAATTTCCACCAAATTAATTTTTTGGCAGTTAAAAAGCTTTTAATTTCTGATTTGGGTATTGAGAAAGCAAACAAATAAACAGGGGCTTAGGCCAGTGCCAGACCTGGTCCCACACAGGTCTCCCACAGCTGCCACCAACACCTGCCAGCTGTGCCCGGTGCTCTTCTAAATGGATGCTCCATCCCTCCTGCCTGCGTGTTAACCTGGAAACCTTACCATTAGACACACTTAAAAAGAAAGATCTCAAGTTTATACTGAGGAAGCATGTAATGAAGTACTTGATGTAAAAGGTTGGGGAAAAAAAATTACAATAATTTGCCGTTTCTGCATTATTTTAGCTATCTTAAGTCTGTATGGCATTGCATTGCCAACCGCTGCTTCAGGATTTTGAGTGGGGTGGTGGTCTTTATCTGTTCTGGCAAGCAGTCCTCAGAGAGTTGCTCTGGAGACCTGGCTGCTTTCTTTGGTCACGGGGCTTAATGCTTGCTAGCTTGTTTGCTAATCCAGTA
The DNA here is from genome assembly GCA_033628505.1 of Tringa tobata. Taxonomy (NCBI): domain Eukaryota; kingdom Metazoa; phylum Chordata; class Aves; order Charadriiformes; family Scolopacidae; genus Tringa; species Tringa tobata. The sequence goes on from JAHREE010000067.1 coordinate 146,379, forward strand.
GCAGACCGAAATGAATTCTCAAAATAAATCATGGCTGCTGTAGTGATGCCTTTTTGGTTTCTAAATTTAGAATTACAAAATACAGTCTGTTGCTACTATTCCTGCCATTCTGCTCAGAGAAGCTGGTGCACACAAGCCTTGTGAACCAGCAAAAATGCGAAATGAAGGGTTGCCAGGTCTGTCTCCTCAGTCCCTCAAGCAGCCTGTTTCTGGCTGGTGCTGTCTCTCTTAACGCAAACGTGTGGAGAGAGGCAGAAGAAATCTCTCACTACGCTTTATCTGCTACACCATCTTGTTCCTTCCGATGCAGAGAAGATTAACTTAAATAGTGCATTTTAAGAAATGTTTTTTTAAAACCCTATCCCCAGCACTAGTATCTTTTTACTTTGGCCTCTCTGAAACACACAAAGAAAACGTTTTGAAAATAGGAGCACGCGGACTAAGGGATGTCTCCCCTTGGATTCTGGTGGGTTTGGTATTTCTTCCTTGGCATTTATCACTTTCTTGGGTCAGTGGTGTGTTCTTTACCTTACAAACCAGCTTCCGAGAGCATCAAGCAAGGGGTAGCAATGGTCAGATTATAATTTGCTGTCTCAGTTGCACAGTGAAAATGCTGGATCAGCCCACTTGGGTCTAGGCTCAGCCTAGAGCCTGGGAGCTTGGTGTCTTCTGTGTCGTGATTCAGGGGGGGCTTCCCTGTGGGAAAGGCAGGGCCTGGGCACCAGTCACACAGCTCAAGCTCTGGCCTTGAACCTCCAACACCTGCCTGTAGGCGATGCCACAGCACCAGTCTTTAAAGATCATGAAACGCCAGTCACCTTCTGCTGACGAAATTCAACAGTAAGTAATCTGTTCCTCTTTGTACGTTGTACCAAACGGAGTATCTTGAGTCACCAACAAAAGTGTTTCCAGAGAACGAATACATGCATTGCTAGGTACCAGTTTGTCCCTATAAAAAGCCTCTGGAGTGACTGGGCCGGGATGGGAGGAGGGTGATTATCACTTCAGATAAAAACCAATACTTCATTACTCTCCTAAAATTATCAGGCCTACTCTGGTAAAGATTTTCTTCCTCCTTACATTTTAAATGGTGATAGGTACAATTTCCTGCATTTTAGAAAGACACAGATTTTTAGTATATTTTGGGGGGTGTGTGTGTAAAAATGGAACCTAAGCACCCTAATGAGAAAAAGCTGGGGGGGGGAAGACCCCAAACCATAAATTAGATTTTCTGATGAAGACGAAGAAATAAAAGAACTTTAACCACTTCACAGGTGCTCCTGGAATCATAGCACTGCTAGTCTTTCTGCAAACTTTGCTGGAAAGGCTGCCAAATATCACCGAAGAGGTTTCTTAATCCTTTAAATGTATTTTAAAGGTATTTCCATTCAACTTTTCTAATTTGATATAAAAAAAAAATTGAAGTGTCAGTCAATACTGATGGAAATGAAAAGAAATGTAGTCTCATTTGAGATATTTTTATATGGAGGATAAAAAGGCTAACATTCTGAAGAAAACAAATTTTTACCTTGTCAGAAACGTTGAATTCTGTCTCTGCAATGAACATATTTGTTTTTACTGCTTTTTTCATCTTTGTTGCCCCAGTGGAAGAGGATAAGGCTTCTGAAACAATCTTTCTACTGTAAAAAGTACTTACCTTGATTATGTTTTAGGAATATTTTAAAAATCCCTTTTCACTGGAACCAGGCTCAGATTACACGTGCATGTAACAAATCTACTGAAGAACTGATTTTGTTTTGGGGAGAAGTATCAGCTCGACACTGCCGAGATAATACAGCCAAAAAAGCTAAACAGCAAAGATTTTAAATACAGTGCTGTTTTGAACTAACTATACCTACGAACATCCAGAAAATCCACTTAATTCGTTTTTCTTTTATCAAGGCAGCAATTTTACGTCCCGGTGCTTCCTGACGTGGCCTCTAGATGGCAAACTTTCACAAAAAATGGGTTCGGTCCCGGCTTCTGAGGGCATCCCGTGCGGGGTCACCCTGTGATCCCCGCAAGCTCTGAGCCGCTGTGTCGGACAGAGCTGTCACCCGGGCAGCAGCAGCCGGGATCTCAATCTGTGACACAAATCGGCAGCTTACAGCCTCCATGTGCAGTGCCACAGGGATCAGTCCCTAAAACGTAACAACTTCTCAATAGGGAGATGCGCACGTATATATACGTGCGTGTGCACGCTTAGGCATGTGTGTACGTACATATATAAATATGAAAGCTTCAGGCTTCTGCAGAGCTTCCAAGCTGTTTAAATGTTCTAACCCTTTCAAAAAAAAAATATCTTCATTATGTACTCTAAAATGTCAAAATTAAAGACAGAGCATTTGTCAATAGTGACTTCTCACACTGTGTTTCTGCACTGCCATCTGTTTAACCCACACAAATCCTCATTTACCTTGATAGGAATCAAAAGACATGAGTTTTCCAAAATGTAGATCTCTTATTACAAATGAGATCCATCTGCTTCTGTCCGGAGGATTCTCCATTAGAGAGGGCACTGCCTGTATGTCCCCATGTGCCTCGGCACTTTCTCATTGTCTGAATAATCCGTTTGTCTTCTGAAGTACAATTTTTAAGGCTAGGTATTCTGAATGAGACTCCAGATGGTAAGTGTAATTATATGATATGACTTGACGTTCACAACAAGGAAGGGTTCAGGGCGAAATCAAGAACATGTTAAAGTGTTCATGTAGCCATCATGCAGCATCTCACTCTTTGTGTTCTTGGAAAAGAAGAAGAAACCTATATACACCATTATTTTTTCTCTCTAGTGCCTTGAAGTAAGATATATTACACCCAGTAGAATAAAATACTATTCTAGGTCTACAAGTCCTTGAACCCAGTTCATTTACCTCCATACTTTGCTTTGTTTCATTATGCACTATTCTCATACATAAAACAAGTGCCTATTTTTGAGATTTCCTGATTTAAGATTTGAGAAACCCCAAGGTATAATTATTTGAAATTTCTTGTGGTGTAATGAATGATTGAGAGAGCTGAGAACACTCCCTGTGTTCTGCTGTAATCACATATTTAGCAATCAATGCAGTTGTGTTGCTAGATATATTAAGTTTTTGTTGTTATCTTCAGGAATGCAGTGGGGCTACGGAGTCAGGAAGGTCTATATTTTAATTCTGTCTGTCATTCCTTCAGCTAGGCTGATTGCCTTTTCTGTTTCACCTTAACTGAATTAATATTTAGCTAAATTATGAGCTGAATATCAGAACAGGGAAAAAGGGAGCTAATTTCAATAGTTTTGTGCTATTGTACACAGTCTGTGCATCACCATTGGATTTCTTTGCGTGATTAAACCTGGATATGAAAGTAGTATGTGAAAGGAATGTCTCTGAACAGGTCCAGAGCCAGATAAGCAAAAGCTCCGACTTGTTGAGGATATTGGCTTGATGTCATGATTTTTGTAGGTCGAGATAACAGCCATTCTGAGATAAGTGGATTAGTATTTGCATCTTGGTCAGCTGTGTGAAAGTGCAGCTTTCTATGAGGGCTATTTTACAGCATGTTTAATTGGCTGAGGAAATCTAAGGCTCATGTCTTTGTGAAAGAATTACCTTACCAAACTAACAGCTTATTTGATATCTATATCAGATGCTTTAGAGAGGAGATTCAAGTGACCAATCTATAGAACCTGTTGCAGAGCACAGAGTTGACATCATCCTGAAAGAAGGTAACTCCCTTGATAGAGGAATCGCACATCATTATTTGAAATTCAACCAATCCTAGATTTTGAAGGATAGCAGTCAGCTTTCCTTCATGGTTGATTGTTGTTGAACAAAACAGCATAAAATATTAAAATTTGGATTTAGAAAAGTACTCAGCCTGAGCTGAAGAACTGGGGTATTGGAGAATCCAGTGCAGTAACCCTGTGATCACCCTACGATCAGTAACTTACAACTCAAGATTTCCCATTGCAATTGTCTAGATTTGGTTTCAAAGCCTGGCATTTATGGCTATCAAACAAATCCCCCCACACAGGTAATCAAGGCTGTGAGCTTTGACAGAACTTTAATTATAAGTCGTGGTGTGCATGTGGGGAGGAGAGACATGAGTGGACCACAAGCATTGCAATGCTACGTCTTTCTGCGGGAAAACTGTCTAAAGTATGTGCCATGTAATGGTCTCACTACATGATTATTATTCAAAAGGTAGTGCTATTTCCCTGTTCTATTTGATCTTTCTCTAGTTATACACGCAAGGATCACATTTACCCTCTTAGGTACAACTTTGCATTAGGAACTTGTGTCCAACTGGTTATTTCAAGGGATAAACCCTTATTCTGGAAGTGGTCCCGGAAATGGCCAAGGTCTTTTTTGGTCTGTTTATGACCACACCTCAGAAACAACTGTAGTCGACAGGAGCTCTACCTATACATTAGCAATGTGAAAATCAGGGTTAGCAGGTGTCAATTGAAAATGCAATGATTTTTACTCTAAAAATACAAATTTTCTCTTCAGTGTACCTTTTACAGGTGTAAATAGGACAATAATAATATTGACCTTATAAAAAAGCTAGGATGAATGGTTAGTTAAATGCTCATTTTTTTAACTTACTATCTCTGTTAAATTTAATTTAAGGTGTTCATGTAGTGAAGCTGCTGATTTTGCACTTGTTTTTCAAAATTAGATTTTTAACTTCTGAAGAAAAACAATACATCAAAAAAATCAAAACTGTACTACCAGAATATCATATACATAAGAAATTTACTGATTTGGGAGTACATTGCTGTGTTCTCCATACAGCCTACCCTTGAGCAGGCTCAAGCCAGGAATTTCTCTTGTCAATTTCTCTTATTGTCATGCATGTTTTCCCAGCACCAAAAAGCAAGTGAGGCTACTAGCTGGCACAAGTAAGACATGAGCTAGCCCCGGGGATCTGTGATCTCTTTTAGACAGAACAGACCAGCTTAATGCTCTAAAAACCCAAAGATACTGTGAACTAGGGCTCCACCCCACTGGCTTCCCTGGGTCTGCCATGTACTTACTCCAGAAGCACAGTCTCCTCCAGCACCCACCCAAGACATGGTGAGATGGTTCCCATAGTGCGAGCCAGACAGCTGTGAGAGCAGGGTGCTGACAGCCACCAGTTGAGTGATAGGCCTGCGGTCATCAGGCAAAGTGAAGCAGTCCAAGGTCAGTCCAGGAAAGGCACAGAATTCAGCAGCAGCAGGAGACAAGACTGGTGATGGACACTCCCACAGCACAGCTCAGCCCAGGACTGGTGCCCGAGCCCAGGCTCAGGTGGGCTTCTGAACTGAGGGGCTGGGGGTGCTGGGTGAAGGCTCACGGAGGAGCCCCATAGTTCTGACAGCCCTCTTTCCACAGAGCAGAGTTCACTTGCCATGTCAGCCCATCAGGCTCCCTTGCGTTGCTCCTCTCTTAGCTCTGCTTTGATTCTTTGCTCTTTCTTGGCTCCTGCTCTGGGCCTGATCTGGCTGTCCAAGCCTTCACAGGTGGGATCACATGGCTGTGAAGTTAATGAATGTTCACGTCATTGATCTAGTTGTTGCTGTCTTCATATATTATTTCAGAAGTAATGCATGCTAGATAATGCCTCTTAAGTGTGTCTGAACTACTAGAGCTCATAAAAAAAAAATCTAGTACCTCAGTTCAGCACTAACTGAAGATCATCATCTTTAAAAGACAACAAAATGAAATGCCTTGGTCTCTTCTGTCCGTTAGTTCAAATGGAAAAATAAGCAGTGATGATTTTTTTAAAACATTCTGTCAATAAAATACTCTCCCTCAGAGGAAGACTTTAGTGGGGCTTCTTATGGGAGGAAGTGGTTACATGATAAATTCTCAGTTCTTTTAAGACCGAAACTGAGATATTCTCCAGATAATATAGACCTTCCCTTCAAACAATGAATGAACAGGGAGCATATTGTTTCTAATTGTTCTGAATTGCCACTAAAACTAAAAGGATTCAAATGATCTTTTATTTTTTAGGACACAGGATTTGTCAGATGACTGTGATTGTCTTCCTTTTCTATGCTTAGCATTTGAAAATCTGTAGTTGAATTTAAAAAACGAATTTCTTTAAAAGATTCTAAAAGGTTTTAGTAAGGGGGTGGATATTGGACATACATGCTGGAAACTTGGAGAGGTAAATCAGGACCTGAAGTATTAAAGTGGCAGACTACTTTTTTTAGCTAAATGACCTTATGTCTAACACTGGATGGCACTGAAGTACCTGCTATGAAGCCAAGCAGGGTACAGGAAGTGGCTAAGTTCCATTGCAAGGCTTCTTTTTGCATGGAATTAAATGGATAAGGAGTTTTTCTGGTATTAACCTCCCCCAAAATAGCATCTGTATTTAAGGTGCTATGCAAAGAGGATTTATAAGTCATCTGTGAAGCCTGATTCACAATTAATCCTGGCATTATGACAGAAACTCAGCATACACTTGGCATAGTGACGATTTAATAATTTAGACTGAGACTTCAGAGTCTGCCTTGTGACCCAAGGCAGAGTACAAACTCCATCCTGGTACAATGCAGACTAACCTTCTGTCTGGTTTCATACGACCCTGACTTACCTACTGACTGACATAGGCAGCCGGTTGAGAGTTGAATATATGCCCTCCACTTAAGAGGGAGATTTCAGTATTCATCAATGTGCAGATTTTCCAGGGGTGTAACCCAGATGAGGAGGGGAACCGAGCATGTACTGAATTTTAAGCACACTACAAGTCCCCCGGGTGTTCAACAGCCTCTGGAATCGGTGCTGACTCCGTTGTGATAAGAATGAAGAACGACGATGCAATGCGAGCACCAGAGGAGTGGCAGAGTCTCCTTCCTGCCTTCTCACGTCCACACCTGCTGTGTATTCTACAGAAGGAAAGCATCAATCCATTTTGTTGTGATTTTGAAGAAGTTGTCTTTCCTGTATTTTAAGTTTTGCATTTCTGTTACTTTCAGAGCTATCTGGATCTTGGCATGTCTTCTGTTTAGCAGAGCAATGAAACAGTAGGATCCCTCCTATTCTGAACATGTCTAAGACCTTGTCAAGTCACTTGTTCGCTATGACACAGGGGCTATTTGCAAGAGGTGGTCAGATTCCTTCATATGACTGTTTTTTTGGTTTTTTTTGGTTTTGTTTTTGTTTTTTTAATTTGTAATAAGCAGTATTTTCCTTGATTCATTGTTCTTTTCCAAACCATAATGACTTATTTCTGCTCTTGTTCTTGAATGTGTGCTATTAATTTTGATCCTTGCAATAGCTTGGAATATGATCCTGTGTTTAGTCAGAGATAGATGAAGTACCAGAGACGGCTCAGTTTCTTCACAAAATCACTTTTCTTGAACAGTAAACATAGCCTAGTAATAATTTTAATATTATATTTTTTGCTGCAGTCATTACCTGAGTGAAGTCTCCTAGCTTCCTGTATATGCAAAGTTTATTCTTTAACAGCTTTCCAATGACCTTGAAAACACCTTCTTAGCTATGACTTCAAAGTGGAGGCTGTTCGGTGTGATTAGCAAGTGTAAGCTAATCAAAGGGTAATTCTGATACCCTCAATCTGAGAAGTACCTTTGTCCACAAATTATTGAGATCAGTAAGTTTTTATCTACAGAGCTGTACGGTGGAGACTGGCACATGGCAGCAGCATCTGGAACCAGACTAGCAGAAGCATCTGGCTGGTAATTAATATTCAAATTAATATTAATTAATTAATATTCAGGAATATAAGCCAACACACAGATATGAGCTATCTAGTGTTACCTTACATAAATAGTACTTTACACCTAAGACACTGAAACCTGGGGACAAGTCTACTGTGTCCATCCAGAGATACAGAATGAATCAGTCATAGTCCAAGTCAGGCATAAAAAACCAACTCTGTTTTCTGGTGCCGCACCACATAGATCCCAGTTCATAATCAGATATGACAGCCTGTGGAGTTCACGTTTCTTTTAGCTGAGATGGGGATCCACACTACTTTTGCTCCTGTGCCGCAGTGTCCTGTGCAGGTAGCTTGTACTTCAGATACCTAAACCGAAATGACTAGCCATTCTGTTTTAAATCTGTACTCAAAGAACTGGAAGCCTGTGCAGATATTGTGGTAAGGATGGGAAAACTCTGCAGCAAGGAGATTACCTGAGAAGCACTTTTTAACAGTTAGATTATGTCTCTTGCAAACACTTCCAAGAAAAAAAAAAAAGCACACTAATATAGACTATGGTTTTAAAAAATATTGTATTCATTCACAAACCAAGATGCAAACCAATCATGATTCTAACACAACTTTTACATTATCCAGTAAAAAAATCTGACATCATTGAGTCAATCCTTCACTCCTTATTCCTTCCCAGTTTTCAAGAAGGTTTTGTGACAGGGACAAATAGTGGCTATTCACTTCTAAGCTCTATTCCTCTGAAACCTGTTGACTGAAAAAGAGTCATTGTTCTTGTGTGTGTTTCTTTATTGCATAATATTTGTTGATAATGCGTGAAATGTACATACACAGACCACAAAGAATATGCCTCTTGTTACGGCTGTAGGTTGGAGTCATAAATCCTAAAACACTGCTAAAAATACGGTGACTTTCCACAAGTGAATGAAAAGTGTCTCACCTTTTCATCAGTTGCTGATGCACCCAAGCAATCAATGACTTAGTTTAAGAGGAAGTGTGGGTGGATAGGAAAACAAGCCTCCCTTCTTGTGAAATATTCAATGGCACTTAGTTTACAGGGGTTACACAGCAGTCTATCAAAATAGAGAGAGGAAAATAAATCAATTGTAACATGTCTATAGATGGTCCCACAAAATAATCCTGATCGATGCTCATGAAATTTTCAGTAGAGTTCAACCCTGAGTATAAGTAAATTGCTTCTGACATTCCAGTGGTTTATATATCATTTTTATCGGCTTAATGAAATATACATGTGTATGTTCTCCCTTGTCTGCCCTTGACTCTTCCTAATGAGCTCATCTTTTTGTAGCCTTCATTTGCCATAACAACCATCTTAAAGCCAAAGGAAAAATACAATCCATTTGATAACTGCTGTGAGTTAAACTTGATATTAAATGTATTCTAGGTATTAGATATGTTCTAGGCTTTAGCCAGCAATATGTCCTAATTCAGCTTATGAAAAAATATCAGGTGTCATTTATGAAAAGACATTTTCTTAGAGAAAATTATTTGCCATCATTATTCTGCTCAGCTTATTAATTATTAATAGTTATATTAATTTTTTATAACCTACCATAAAACCAAGCAGGCAATCAGGAAGAAGTGATAGTTTTTAATGAAGAAGAGGACTATACCTCATGTGTTGATTCCTAATCAAACTCAAGTCACAGGATAAATGACGAAGTTCATTCTGGGAATGGGATAACACTGAGATCTTTGAATTCAGGCAACAATTTATGACCAAAGCGCAGCAGTCTAGGATATCTTGTTGATAGGTTAACCCATGAATGTAGCTGATTTAGACTGTGGTTTTGATACTAGTGGTAGCTGAAGGGGAAAGTGCACAGAACAGAATTAATTTCTTTAAATTATGATATAGTACTGCTAGATCAGGATAAGCTTATCACTCTGAATCTTACCTCCTCTAGCATACTTTCTGCTTTGTTCTGTCACTGTTTTTGCCTCCAGTGTCTGATGCATAAGTGCCACAATTGCCCAGCTTTATTCTATTGCCAGAAGAACTTATCTGAGCACACAGCTGATGTCATCTTCACACCGTGAATGTATTTTGCTGATGTTTATAAACTTCTGAATTTTATTTCTTGGTTGTTTTTCTTGTATATTAAGAATTGACTTGACCATATATATGTCTCTACTTTTTCTTATTGTGTGTAACTTTTACCCATCTAACCCTTTTGTACTTGTTTTGGCTGAAATAGAGTTAATTTTACTTCATAGCAGCTTATACGGTGCTGTGTTTCAGATTTGTGACTAAAAGAGTGTTGCTAACCCACCAGCACTTTAGCTATTGCTGAGCAGTGCTTGCAGAGTATGAAGGCCTTCTCTGTTTCTCAAGCTGACCTCCCGACCCGTAGGCTGGGGGCGCGCAGGGTTTGGAAGGGGACACAGCCGGGGCAGCTGACCCCAAAGGGATATCCCACACCATATGATGTCATGCTGAGCAATATAAGTCTGGGGGAAGAAGAAGGAAGCGGGGGACATTTGGAATGATGGCATTTTGTCTTCCCAAGTAACTAGGCGTGATGGGGCCCTGCTCTCCTGGGGATGGCTGAACAGCTGCCTGCCAATGGGAACCAATGGATAAATTCCTTGTTTTGCTTTGCCTATTTATACGGCTTTGGCTTTACCCATTACACCACCTTTACCTCAAACCATGAGTTTTTTGCAATTTTACCCTTCTGATTCTCTCCCCCATCCCACCGGGGGGCAGTGAGCAAGCAGCTGTGTGGTGCTCAGCTGCCTACTGGGAATAAACCCATAATGCCTGTCTTCCTCAGATATTGTTTCTTGTAGTATTGGATGCTCAGTAACAGAATGCTGTGAACCCTCACTTATCTTCATTACAGACTCTGACTTCCTGTCCCTGACAAAGTCTTATTATTCTGTCAGGAATTCATGGTGTTCCCCCCTCCCCGTCTGACCTTCATGACGTCTCTGAGCTTCTTGTCCCAGAATCTGCTCCTGATCTATTCTCTCAGTAGGTGTTCAGCCCTTCAAAATCATAAGACTATTTTATTTTTTTAAAATTAGGTTAGCCACATGATCTTTTTGCTGTTTGTTTAAAATAGAACTGCTTTCTTACATTTCACTTTTGTTTGGAGTGCCATTGTCCCTGGTTTCATAGAATTCAGTTGCCATTGCCCAGCTTAACTAAAAGGCAACTAATTTATCACATACTTCAAAAACAACTACTGTCTTCTTTTCTGCTTGCAAAGTGAACTTTAAACTTTTCCAACGCTTGTCTCTACAGACCGAAAGTCTGTAGCCATCTGCACAGATTTTAAGCTATAGTGGGGCTTTTAACTGCTGCATCTTCCCCATTAGGGTTTCTTTCCTCTCTAGATGGTGACCAGCCATTGCTCAAGTTCTGGTTTGACAGTCACCCAAAGCCAACAGAAAAGCTGGCTACCATTAAAAGCAATGATATCTCCATCACTCCCCGCCTTGGCTGCATGTCCTGTTACTCCCTTTGGGGTAGTGCTAGCAGCTATGTAGGCAAGTGCAAACTGAACCTTTTTTTCTTTCCCTTGCTTACTTTTCAGCTGTGTCAGTTTCCTGACCCAGCTTGCTGTTGAGATGCAGAAATCCAGCCAGTCAGTGTGGAAGAGGAGGGAAGGGGGGCAGAAAAAACCATAAGCTTAAGGAGGAGGAAGAAGTGGAAGGAACTTTATCCTCATGTCTTAATCTTCCTGTGGGAGACCTACTTACTTTGGGTTCACCTGCAACAGCCTTTGTATAACAAGGTGTCCTGTCCAGAACCAGATGTAATACTGGGTTTCTAAATTCAGGTTCTCTTATGCAGCAAAAATGAAGATATGAGTCAGATTCTTTTGGCATCAGATGTAAGGTCTCCCTTTGATTAAAATAGAAGATTTCACTTTGAGGAAATCAGAAATCAAAGTAGTCCTTGTTGGTTGATGCCCGCTAAACATATCTTTCAATTCGTTAAGCAACTTTAGAGTGCTAAGGCTGGAGAAGATCCCAAAAGCAGAATTGATTGGAACCTGTAGAAAACTGTATAGCTTTTATATACTACGGACAAAGTAGTATGGGCAAACAGGATAGCTGCACTGTTAAAATACTGAGCTTTATGAACACTGCCCTCGGTTTTACCTTTGGGTATACAGATGGTTTCAACTCTGATTCCGACCTTGTGGATATGCCTGCACTGCAGATTTGGAAGGTCACCTCACAGCAGTGTAAGAGAAACAGTTTAGCAAGTGCACCATGGAGCTTTTCAGGTGCCTCCTGCAAATTTACCCTCCTGTAGAAATGTCCCGTGAGGTCCTAAATACTGACAGAAATAGTCGCAAAGGAACAAGTTAGTCTTAAATTCAATAGAAAAATACTTGGCTCCAGGAAGCTTTGGATTAAGTGGCACATAAGGCAGTTTCAGTAAATGCTAATGGCATTGTAGGCATTAAAATAGTGAGAGCCCAGTCTTGTTTAAAAAAACCAGAAAAACAAACTGTTGTTACATCAATGTTCAAAGCTACTATATGACACAGAGTTTCAACATGTTTTACTGTACAACGATAAATGAAAATTGTGTCTGAAAAGCTTTTCTTCCTTTCAGACCAGTTCTCAAAACATCTAAATAACAGACCACCAATTTGTTGTTTGGCATTGGTCTTTTTTTTCTTGGAGAAAGATACTGGAGCGTCAGGGTCCGTATGAACAGTCAGAGCCCCCATTGTAAAGATTGTAAAAGAAAGTGCCTTAAGGTTAGCTAGTGATGTTGAAATTGGTCTTAACTCAAACCAGGTGTTTTAAATTTGAAGTCTAAACACAGGATACTGCTACAAAGTTTGTAAAGATACAGGAAGTAGAAATAAATGTAAACAATGCTTCATATATTTGTTTTGATAGGCAAATCCAAAGGTCTTCTTTCTCTTTCTTTATTTTCAGCTGAAAAGCATAGGTACTTATCCACTGGTAACTAGATCATAATGGATTCAAAGTTGGGCAAATTATTCTCCTTCTGTGCTCAATTTTCTCTTTAGAAACTTCATTCAGATTAAGATCACTGCACTCATCAAAGAGGATACAGCTTTGTAAATCATCCTATAATTCTGCCTTCCCTTTGGAAATGACTGTCACTTTTGCACAGATGATATGCTATTTCTTGTATTTGAGGAATCATTGTGCAGCGATCAAAATCTCTCACTGGTCTTCCCCTCAACTACTAAGTAAGGCAATGTGTAAATTTCTATCTGAGGCCTCTCCATATGTTGGCTTTTATATTTCCAATTGAAAATATATTGCTAACCATTATCTGATAGAAGCACACACATAAAATCTTACTTCTGGGTTGAATGAGAATCAGAATGAGACCAGACACAACAGTAATCAACTTCTTTAAGATGATGATGTATTTGGAGTCGCTAATCCCACGGCTTTACCTCTGAAGGAAGTGCCACAGTTTAACCCCAGCCAGCAGTTAAGCTCCACGCAGCTGCTCGCTCACACCCCCCCAGGTGGGATGGAGGAGAGAATCAGAAGGGAAAAATGTGAAAACTTGTGAGTTGAGATAAAGACAGTTTAATGGATAAAGCCAAAGCGTCGCATGTAAGCAAAGCAAAACAAGGAATTCATTCACTGCTTCCCATTGGCAGGCAGGGGTTCAGCCATCTCCAGGAAAACACGGCTCCATCACGCCTAATGTTTACATGGGAAGACAAAATGCCATAACTCCGAACACTCTCCCCACTTCCTTCTTCTTCTTCCAGCTTTATATGCTAAGCATGAAGTCATATGGTATGAGATATCCCTGTGGTCAGTTGGGGTCAGCCGTCCCAACTGTGTCCCCTCCCAGCTTCTTGTGCACCCAGCCTCCTTGCCGATGGGGAGATGTGAGGAGCAGAAAAGGGATTCATTCTGTAAGCACTGCTCAGCAATAACGAAAACATCCCTGTATTATCAGCACTGTTTTCAGCACAAATCCAAAACATAGCCCCATACTAGCTACTTTGAAGAAAATTAACTCTACCCCTGCCAAAACCAGCACAGGAACACATAAGCACAGACCATTATTTTGAAGCAAGTTTGTTTGAAGATTTGGATGTTATTTTTTCTAGTTTTCTTTCTCTCCACCATGAGAAAGAATGGTCCCACCAGATGCAGGTAACTTCCTACTAGATCCTTGTGATTGAAAGGAAAGAAATGGGAACATCGAAGGGCAAAGATGGCATACAGATGCAGTCAAATCTGATGTGAATTGGAGAGAAAAAAGCTCTCAAGAGCTGTCAGAAAGAATCATGATAAAAGTATAACATGGCACCCAAAAGGTAAATTATGCAGGGAAAGAATGATTATGAAACAACAAAAAGAAAAAGACAGTAAGAAAATTGTGTAGTGAATGAGGGTCAGGAGGAAATATACAATGAAAGACAGCTTTCATGGCTGTGAGTTTGTCAATGACTGCTTCAAAAATTTATGTGAAAGACTGACTGCTCTTTGGATGATTAATTGAAGTTGGGTACTTTTTCTGATATACTACACTTTCTACAGTGGTGTAACTGGAACTATCTAAACACACGATAAAAGTAATGTTAGAAGCAACATAATGGAGAAATCACACTGAATAGGAATCAAAGATTTGGATTTGTGGCTTTTTGTAAGTACTCATTAGAATAACAATTGTGCTTGGCCCTTCCCCACATGCTATGAATAACTCCAGAAAGCATGATGCTGAGATTTTGGAAGTGATCTAAAATAAGAACCTGTTAAGAGCTGCAAGAACAAAGCTGCAAAAATTTTAGTCTATTATTCTTGGAGCAAAGTATCACAATACTGAGTTGAAGGATTTGATTCCTCAGTGGCAGTTACTCTACACTTTTTTGCTTTCTAAGCAGGTCCACTAAATGTCATGATGTGAGAGTTTAATGCAGCAATGATTGTTCACTGTTAATGCTAATCCACTGACCTTAAGCAGCTTGAGCCAAAGATATTTATAGTTTGGCATTGCTTGAAGTCTTGGATGTTGAATGGGAAAGTAGTAAGTGCTTCCTTCAATTGTTTGTTTCCGACTATCAGCTTGGACTCTTGGCATTCCATCAATATCTGGGAGCAACTGGCCTATTTTATCTTGTATGTTGATAGAGTATTTAAAGTGACATTAGTAGGAATGGTCTGATGACAGTACTGTGCTACATGACCCATGATCCAAGGTCAGTTTCCAATTTTAAAGCATTATGGAAGAGGCAAGTGCAGAGCAGTACCACTTTGAGCCTTTCATGAGACGCTAATGGGCTCTGAAAGACAAAACAATAGATGTAAAGGAGCATCTAAAGCATTTCTCTTCAGAGCAGACCTAAGGCAAGTCATTGTTCTTCTTCAGAAGAAACTTAAGTAGTTTTTAATGCTTGGATTGGTTAATGGCAGAATCTGCCTCTTCTTTTCTTTTCTTT